>JAHREE010148514.1:0-14517 GCA_033628505.1 Tringa tobata | reverse complement strand
ACCTACTGGCCACACTCTTCCCTATGCAGCCCAGGACTCCATTGGCCCTCTTGGTGACAAGGGCACATTGCTGGCTTGTGAATAGTTTACTGTCCATCAGGACCCCCAGATCCTTCTCCTCAGTAGTGCTTTCCAGAAGATCCACCCCTAACCTATATTGGTGCCTGGGGTTCTTCCTCCCCAGATGCAGGACCCTACATTTGCCCTTGTTGAACTTCATTAGGTTCTTCTCTGCCCTGCTCTCCATCCTGTCCAGGTCATGCTGGATGGTGGTCACAGCCCTCTGGAGTTTCAGTCAGCCCTCCCAGTTTGGTGGTATCAGCAAACTTGCTGAGGATACACTCTGTCTCCTCGTCCAGGTTATCAATGAGTATGTTGAACAAGACCAGACCAAGTATTGACCCCTGGGGAACACTGCTGGTTACAGGCCTCCAACTCGACCCTGCTCCATTAATCACAACCCTCTGAGTTCTGTCACACAGCCAGCTCTCAGTCCACCTCACTGTCCCCTCGTCTAGCTCATACTTCCTCAGTTTCCTAATGAGGATGTTGGAGGATGTTGTGGGAGACAGTGTCAAAAGCCTTGCTGAAGTCAAGGTAGATGACATCTGCTGCTCTCCCCTCATCCAGCCGTCCAGTTATAACATCATAGAAGGCTCTCAGATTGGTCAAGCATGATTTACCCTTGGTAAATCCATGTTGACCACTTCCAATACCTTCTTCAACATTCTTGTTCTTCAACATGTTTGGAGATGACATCCAGGATGAGTTCCTCCATTACCTTCTCAGGGACAGAGGTGAGACTAACTGGCCTGTAGTTCCCTGGGTCCTCCTTGCCCTTTTTGAAGATTGTAGTGATATTGGCTTTCCTCCAGTCCTCAGGCACCTCTCCTGTTCTCCATGACCTTTCAAAGATGACGGAGAGCAGCCCAACAATAATATCTGCCAGTTCTCTCAGCACTCGGGGGTGCATCCCATCAGGGCCCATGGACTTATGGATGTCCAGTTTGGCCAAGTGGTCTCTAACCCAGTCTTCGTCGACTGAGGGAAAGTCTTCCTCTCTCCAGATCTTCCCCCTTGCCTCCAGGGTCTGGGATTCATGAGGGACAGCTTTAGCAATGAAGACCAGTGTTCCGAAAATAGGAACTGCATTTGCAATTGCATAGTGCCCAAAGAGTCTAAAATTTTATTTGATACATACTGGGGCTGTGTAACTCTGATTACATTTGTTTGTTTGTTCCTTATGATGCAGGACTTCAAGATGACAGGAAGAGAGTTTCTTGAACTAGATTCTGTGCAGCACAGACTATATTTGGAAAGATTTAAGCGGATGGAAGTCATACAGAAGATATTCAGTGAGCTTCCTAAAGCAGATCAGTAAGTGCTGGTAAAATAACTGAAGAGAAGTGCATCAAATATTTCAAGTCTTTTGGAGGCTTTTCTTTTCCCTTACTCTTGTGTTGCAAATCTTCCTTGGAGTTGCAAAAAATTAGTCAGTTGTGAAATTGCTTATTACTGTCTAGAAGAGAAGACTTGTTTTGTGTTTTTTAAAGTGTGGTTAGTTCACTGTTCTCTCCGGTGCTGCCCAGCTGGTTCCTGGCACGGGCTCCCCGATGCTTAAGGTTCTGGGATGGCTGATCAGCTCTGAGCGTTCGTGCAGCCCTGTGCTAGAGCTAATAAATCTTCTAAGAAACTGAAACGTTGGCGATGAGGCAGCTTGTTGGAAATAAGGCAGGTGCCTGTGGTTCTGCAGGAGTCATCTTGTGTCCAGCAGGGCTGGCCTGGGGCCAGAACTGAGCGGGCACCAACCTGCTGGTTTCTGCGTTTCAGGAAGGCGAGACTTGAGGTATCCAGGTGGTGGTGGACGAGTCAGCCGGAGTCCTGCAGGCTCATCAGCGGGGTTCTGTGCAGCACAAAAAAACCAGCTAAATGCCTTCTGGGCCTCACAACCAACCTTTTTGTGGTTTGTGATGCTGCATTTAACTGCATAACCTTACTGAACCTGAACTGGTTCTGTGAGGAGCTGTTTGCATGCGTGTATTATCTTGGATGAATTCTGTATAAATAAGAGTAATCGGAAGCTTCTTTTATTTTTGTAATGGGACTTAATCGCTGGCTTAAAAAACTGCCAGTAGTAACACGGAGCCTCCACATACAGGTGAAAAAGAACAACTTCAAGGCTTTATCCCTCCCATTCCAGTCAGTGGTGCAGTTTTATGCAGGATCTGCTGTGCTCACATTCAACTTAGAACAGTTCTCCTTTTCCAGAAGAGCTGGGGAGCAAAGGGGGAGGCAGATTCCTCAGCGGTGAGGTGGTATAATCTTTATAAAAACTGTGTTACCTGGGAACTGCTGGGCCTTGGAAAGAAATAGCTGCTGGGGTGTGAGCCTTTATTTGAAAATCTCCTGGAAGGACTGTCTGAAGTTTGTGTATCCAGGAGGGAGGTCACCAATGGCTGGAAGGGAAGAAGAAGCATCCTACAGTCAGACTGAGAGAGTTCTGGCTCACCAAAGTTCTTATTTTTAACACTAGGGAGCTAGTATAAAAACAAAACAAACAAACCCCAAACAACCTTCCCTTCCAAACCCAACAAATCTTCCCCCTGCAAAAAAAAAAAACCCAACAAAAATCAAAACCCAGCCCATCCATTCTCCCTTTCCTTCCTTTCCTGTGGTGCAGCAGTTCTGTACAGCAGTGAGTAGATTCTGCTGGTCCTAGATACTTTAACGGGCTCTGTTTTGGAATCTCAAATACACTGCTAACTTTTAATTTCGATCCTCTGCCCGTATGCCACACAGGCATTTCACAACCCGTGGTTTTAAACGTACCAACAGAATGACATGGCTGTTTTGCAGGGTCTGTGCTCTGGGCACGTTCTGTGAATGGAATTGGGAGAATGGTGATTTGAAAAGCAAATAGGCCCCTTTTTTTTTTACTCCCCCCCCAAAAGAAACATGGCTCCTAAATAAGGGCAAGAGAGAATCATAATTGAATTGTTAGTAGCTTGTTTTCGTGTTAGAAAATCTGATATGTACCAAGAATGAAAGTATTTTCCTATTCAAAATGAGAAGTAGTTGGTGTCATTGATGTCAGATGTTTCTAATGGTTTAGGTTTGGCAGAATTGGCACTTACATTTCTGGAGCCTTTTTTGTATGGTTTGTCAGTGCTTAATATTACTCTAAGCATTAAAATGGGGAAGAGTTCTAAATAGGCGGATTTTAAAAAAATCATGTATTTTAATTGCTAAATGGTTTAGAGATTGTCACATTTGATAATTTAGCAAATAAATATGCCATTTGGCCTAGCATAAATTTTGTGACCGGTTAAGCATTTTATTTTCTTTGGGGCTTTAGCAGTAAATCCAACTTATGACGCATTTTTAAAATACACTTTTAACATAATAACATTGGCACAGCCTCAGAATCAGAGTGCCTCCCAGTTAATTGCTTTTCCTGGCGATAGTTGGCACTTGAGGAATTTTAGATTTGTGGAAACCCAAAGCAAAGAGTTGTCTCCACTCATCAACTGTCTGTGCCAGGTATAATGCTAAAGATAAGGCAGAACTTCCTTCTGGGAGTCAAAGGAAATAAATCACAACCTGCTCCTCAGGCTTGTGAAATTGGCACGCTTTCCCCTCCCCTCTCTTGCCTTCCCTGCCGGGATGGAATGTACTGGAGTGGAAGCTGCTTGTCAAGATATTAAATTCTGGCTTTCTCTGACCAGACATTCTTCTGTTCTGCCTTCGCCGTTTTACAGATTGCAACAGGAGAAGCTGCTCTAAACCCTATGTTAAAAACATGGTACTTAACAGAATCCACTGTTATCAAGGGAAAAATAGAAGCTTCAGTTCTGTAAACCAGTATGTCACCTTTAGCACAACTTCCTAGCAAGGTAGGACCTTTAATTCCCATGTTCCATGCATGAAAGGAAGGCTTTACAGCCCTTCAGCCTACAAATGATCTGCCAGCAGCTTCTGAGATCCTTACTGCAAGATCTGCGTTGCCCCAGTTATCCCACCTGATGTGCTCTGTGAGCTCTTAGGCTGAAACTAAATCCATACTTGTGGGTAAGCAGGCTAGAAACAAGGCTGATTACAGGAGCTGGCCGTGATTATAGGTATTTATTTATTTTTAATTCTTTTTGAGAAAACGTTCTCCTTAGAAACAAGAGTTTAAATTCTGTGTATTTTTAGTCTATGCACACCTATCTTCTTGTAGGCTTTTAGTAGGTGGAAGGGGATTTACGTTAAGGTCATGTAATTACAAGGCAAAGTTAGTAAGAGGTGCACCAAGCCTGCAAAGTGAAACAAGATCTGCAAATTGGTAACTGCTGATTAGGACAGCAAATTTCATTTGAAATTTCATTCAAAATGTTCTCATTAGCCATAATAATAATAATGTTAATAAGAATAATGATAAAAAAAAATTATGTTGAAAAGTCTTCTCGGGCCTTTTTGTTGCTTCATTCTTGAGGTGTTGTTATGGTTTGAGAAAAACCCATAACACTCTATTGTCGTTTAGAGAATTATTCTATTACCTGATGACCCCTCCCCACCAGGGAAGGGGAATCGGGAAACAGAAGGAAACACAAGGGCTGAAATATAAATAGATTTAATAGACTAAGACTAAATAATTAACAATAATACTAAAGAACCAGTATTAATCCCGATGCTGATACAAGATACAGGAATTATACTCAGCCAATTCTATCAGTAGGAAGCTGTGCACTCCCAGCAGTGGACAGCAAATGGCGGACACTGCCAGCGCAATGGCTTCAGGAGGAAGGGAAGGCCTCAGGGATCCGGCACCGGGGCAAGGAGTTGTCTGGACCCGCCACCATCAAGCGAGAGAGAGCTACACAGCAAACTTTTCTAATTTATATTGAATGTGACGTTCATGGTATGAAATAATCCTGTTGGCCAGCCTGGGTCAAATGCCCAGGCCTTGCTCCTCCTTGTCCCTGCACCCTGCTCGAAAACACCAAGACCTTGAATCCCACAGAGCCTGGCTGGCTAGAAAGTAAATATTTTCACAAATTCAGACACTAGAGTCTTCTAGAAGTACAATTTTCCCCAGAATTAGAAGAAAAGTTAGTCCTGGGTCTCTCAACCCAGGACAGGTGTATGTGAACACAGGCAAATAGCGAAGGACACTGTACTGGTTGTTTTTGAAAATACATACTCTCCATTTTGCACCGGTGAGAACTTACCTCTCTTACCTCTTCCTGTAGGATACTCAGAATTATAGCACTGAGTAAACCAAGCTTTTTTTTACAGTTCTGAATATCTGAAGCGACTTTCCTTCTTTCACAGGAACCTTTGTAATCATGGATCATACTTCCTTGCAGCAAATTCAAGTATATGTGGCTTAGCAGCAAATAACTTCTTCAGGAACATCCTACACGTCAGAAAGGCTTCCTTCATCACTGCTTTGCCAATGGCTGTGATTCCATTTCTTTCAACAGCAGCAGTTTATGAAGTTTTTGTGCGTGAGCCTTTATTTTCAGGTAAAAAACCTCATTATTCCTTGTTTTCAAAAGTGCTTTTCTTGCTGTACACGGTGTAACACTAGAGGAGCTTTTCCTTTGCGGAACAGTGGTCTTGAACTGTTGCGGTCTTGAAAAAACTTAGTTTGTAAAGCAGGGTTTGAAAAACAGATCACTTAGTGCATTGGGTGGCAGCAAGTTCTTGAAGTTGAGTGGGAAAGGAGATACATAGAATCATCAAATGGTTAGAGTTGGAAGGGACCTTAAATATCATCCAGTTCCAACCCCCCTGCCATGGGCAGGGACACCTCCCACTAGACCAGGTTGCTCAAAGCCCCATCCAGCCTGGCCTTGAACACCTCCAGGGATGGGGCAGCCACAACTTCCCTGGGCAACCTGTTCCAGTGTCTCACCACCCTCACAGGAAAGAATTTCTTCCTAATATCTCATCTAAAACTCCCGTCTTTCAGTTTAAAACCATTACCTCTCATTCTATCACTATACTGTCTGTTAGAGTCCCTCCCCATCTCTCCTGTAGGCCCCCTTCAGGTACTGGAAGGCTGCTATAAGGTCTCCCTGGAGCCTTCTCTTCTCCAGGCTGAACAACCCCAGTTCTCTCAGCCTGTCTTCACAGGAGAGGTGCTCCAGCCCTCTGATCATTTTTGTGGCCCTTTGCTGGACCCATTCCAACAGGTCCATGTGTGGCGCCACACCATGTCCTTCCTGTATTTATATATGTTTATGAAAAACTTTGTTACGCATCACAAAGCAGAAACTTTCCCTCATCTGGATGATCTCATTTGAAGGTCAACTTTAGACTGATAAATTCTTCATGGGCTGGAATGGGAGTGATTCTTTTTACAAAAGTAAGAATCCTCCTTTCAAAACTTCTTACGTACCTGCACGCTCGGCTGTTTCCATGCACGTGGCTTGTCAATGGATGCACCGGAGCGATGTGAGCATGGACAGTGAGATGTTTTGTTTGTCACACAGGTGAGCTGAACTGTGAGGTCTGTGCCGTGGTCAGAGGAGGATTGGTGGGAGCAGTTCTGGGTGGCTTCTATCCCATTTTCCTGGCTCTCCCTGTGAACGCAAGCCTGGCGGCCAGGTACATCTTATTAACCTGCAACGAGTCAAACGTATTTGTTGGTCAGATCTTCAGTTTTCATTTTAAATTCTGTGTATTTTTAGTCTATGCACACCTATCTTCTTGTAGGCTTTTCGTAGATGGGAGGGGATTTACATTAAGGTCACTAATTACAAAACAAAGTTAGTAAGAGCTGCACCAAGCCTGCGAATTGAAACAAGATCTGCAAATTGATAACTGTAAAGCACTTGTCTTGAGCTGGAACCTTCTAAGGTGCCCACAGTGTGCCTGGGCATGTGAAATTGTGGCTGCTGAGACATCAGGATGGTTTATAGCATTTATCCAGAGAGCTCAGTACCACCAGTTGAATTTAACTTAGGAGAGGAAGGAGAGAATGAATAGCTACCTAAATATTTTCAATTACTTTAATGTTAAATCTCGATGCTTAAATGGGATGGGGAAAAAACAAAGAAAAGTAAGTTTCTAAGTTTCTACCACTGTTTGTGTTGTTTAGGTATTCCTCATCTCCCCTGCCAGGGAAAGAAAATCTATTACGCTTCTGGCTCACAACTGCTCAGCCTGTCTTTAGAAAGATGAGTTTGGGTGTACTCATACAGCTTCTGACTGGATTATATCTTTCCACTAAACATCACGGAATATACATCAAAGTACTGGAGCGGATGAACACTAGGGGAGATCCTGAAGAACTACAAGACTGAAGTTAAGCAACTTTTCAATTGCCTTGGATAAATAACAAGAATAAACAAAGAAAGAATTTGTTCCCTGCTGTATTTTTTACTAGAAAAACAAAGTTAAGGCTCTGCGCTGGCATTCTTCTCAGTTCTTGACTTGCAAGCAAGTTAAATTTTTCATTATGTCCAGCTTAGGGAACACACCTGAATAACAGCTGTATAAGGACAGGCATTTTTCTTTGGAAATGGGGGAAAAAAAACCCTATTGCCTGCTTAGTGTTTGGCTCTAAGGTGATGCTACATCATTTAGAAGGTGTATAAAAGAGTATTATTGAAAAAGGGTTTTTTCTTCGTAATGCAAACCACAGTGACTTAAAAAAAAGGGGGAAGAGGAAGGTCAGTGCAAGGTTTTTCTAGAGATTCCTTAAAATCTGAGTATTTTTCTGCCTGAATTTTCCTCCATTCTGCTGTAGCACAGAACTTGTCACAAGGTTACCCCTTCTGGACTGTTACAAGGGTCCGGCTCTAAGCTGTAGAGCTATCGGGAGTGATACTCGTGTCAGACTTCCAGCATGTAAAAAAAAAAAAAGCCTAGTTAGAACAAATTTTGTCCTTGTAACCAGTTTGCCTTGAAATTAGGCTTTTCCTGAAGTGAGGAACTCTGGTGGGAGGCCTCGAATGGCCAGTGCTGTTGCTGTGGTATCTCAGCTACCTCTAGTTTTAAGATTAGTGGTCCAGAATAAGTCATGTATGAGTCAGGCTTGTCTTCACCTCGGCGACTTTATGCTCTAGAGGAATAGAAATTGCTCATTTTCCTACTGCACGAGGTACCTTTAGTGTATTCTGCAGTTTGACAACTAAATTGGGACTTTTTCTACAGAAGCAATCATCTCAATCTGACGTATAGTCTAAACTGTAAAACCTGTACGATCACTGGTCAGCCGTCACATACGCTTCAGTAAAATTCTACATTCTCCAGAGATGTTCATGGAAACATGAGAATTCTTAATGAGAATTAAGAATTCAGCATTCAGACCCTTAATTGAATTGGTTCAAAATTCGTGCTTTAGCACTGCTGAAAAATGTGTTAAGAGGTTCATCATGTTTATTTTTTTCCTAACAAATCTGTCCTTACAGCAGGAAAATCACGCACTCTATTTCTGTAAGTAGTGGCCTAATTTGTCCAGGGAAGGCCAAAGTATCTTTAAGACTGAAAATGAATGGCTCGGTGATTATTGCAAAGTGTTTAACAAGATAAGAGTTAAGATATTGTAAACAGATCCCAGTGCTTTTTAGAAAAAAAGTTTGAGATTCAAAACCACCTTCCACTCCATGACCTATTTTCATTCTCAACCCAATTGGTAATTTTTCTGTGAGCAATCAAAATGCGTGCTCTGACATTTAATGATCTGATGTAGACAACCCCCCTTTTTTTTTAGATATTAATTTCTTAGGGTGAAAGGTGACAACTGTATGTAACAAGGAAAAAAAAAAAGTCACATTCCTCAATGTTTTGAAACTTATTGAAAGCCAAATATTTGTTTCCAGCATAACTGATGAATGCACAAATTGCAAATCTGTATTTTAAGCGTTTGGTGTCGGTCGTGTCCCAGGTGGGCTGTACACTCCTTGGGCCGTAAAGGGGGTGTGGGTATAAAAAAGGAAGCTTTTCAGTTGTACACTGGGTACTTCTCCTTAAACAACTAAGAAGGGAAGAAAGTTCTTAAAAGGAAGTTACAGAATAAAGACTGAAACTGCTTCAGAATTCAGCAGGACACCAGGAGGCTGTCAGTAAGTTCTAGTGTGAGGGAGTGTCCTCTGGGAACGCTCCTTCCCGTCTCCATCGGGTGCGCGGGGTACAACGTACCCCCTACACCTCTCAGGAAGTCAAAGGATGAGCTTTTACCAGTTCTTGGCCTCCCATCAACCATAACTAACTCACAAGCTCTGCCTCCCTGGTTGAAAACCTGAGTTAGTGCAGGGTTTAGTTGTATCCTTTCTTGTAGAAACAAGCCCGTCACAGCCTGTCTACCCCAGCAACAGCTTTTCTTGCCTTCCTAGAAGAATGTGTGTGTCTACACCCTACAGGGGAGAGACTTTTGACTACCCCAAGTCTGAACTACTGCCAAAAGGAACACCGAGAGGCTGGCTGTAGGTAAGAATCAACAGAAATACAAAAAAAAAGCACTAATTTTATCTTCTATACGTACTATTTTTTGATGGTGAAACTCACACAAGTTATCCCACGCCCTCATCTCCCCTGTACCTGCCCTAGTCCAGCTCCCTGCATCATCCTGCTAACGAGCAAAGGCAGAATTGTTTCTCCAAATCTCCATATCTCACTTAAGTTGGGTGAAAGACTGTGGACTCGACTCCTGTCAATGTGCAATTTTACACAGGGTGTTCTTCAAACACAGCCTGTTTGAACAACACCCATGGCTAATACATCCTTCAGACACTTACAACCTAACAAACAGCAAACACAACCCTATAGAGAGTATTGTCGCTTCTAGCAGAAAACCTCTTGAACTACAAACTCTAGAGAACGTAAGTTTTTAAAAAAAATCAGTAAATTTACAAAAGGCCTTTGTTTTTCACAGGAAAAAAACGATTACAGTTTTGATAAGTAGCCGGAGAAATCTGATAATCTGGAAGAACCAAGAGATGCCAAGTTTTGGAACGTGGTACCGTGCATTTACGTTACTATCATCTCTCCAGGCAGCCAGAGATCACAGAAACACTGATTTGTTTTTTTTTCCTCTCAGATGCTGCCAAGCTCTTCAGAAGAAAGAGGGAGAAGTTAATCTAAATGCCATTAAGAGTCCCAGCACCCAAATCAAAACTGTAAAGGACTAAGAGAGAACCGAGCGTGAAATTGTTTCTTAATTAAATGGGAAATAGTCTTCAAGTGGCTGGGAGGTGGAGAAATATTAGAAAAATGAAGGCAGCATCACCACAAAGTTGAACACTGGTGGCACGGGGTACGTACAGTTTAACAAACACAAAACTTCAGCGCCGAGCAGGGTATTTTCTACAACTGGAGGCCAAACGAGTATGCTTTTAAATTTTTAAGCGATATTTTTTGTGAACTGTTGCTTTTTATCAAGCTGCAGACTACCCTCACTAGAAAGCCAGCACGCTATTTAACTGCTCTGTACAGATAAAAGTATTTAAGATTAACAGAAATCAAAGAGTACAGCGCGTGGATCACTCCAGAGCTTTAAAAGTGTTCTGTCCTTTCAGCACCCTCAAACCTTTTGTCACTCTCACTCCCGTGTTTAGAAATAACAATTTGATGAAAGATTATGGTTTAACAGCGCATTATTAACCAGTCATCAAAACTTCAGAACCTAAAAATGGGACAGAAAGGAGGAAGATGCCAATAAGCCACAGAAGCGTTTATGTAGGTATTCTGCTCCTCCATGGTTTATTCATCAAACACATCCACATTAATAAAATATTAAGAAAGAAAAACAACTGTAAATTACAGGGAGGGGTGATTCTCAGAAGTACAACCCTATCTTCAGTTCAAGGAATAACACCTTCGTTTTGTCCTCACCGCAAACTTAACTTGAAAGACAGATGAGTGAGAACCTTTCTCCTGTGTACCCTGATCCACTCCATCTTGTTTTCCAACAGATGACCCACACCGAGAGCAACAACAAGATTCTCCCCCATTTTGTGTAATGAACCACCCAATTACAGCAAGAAGAAAAAGATGAAAAAACATTTGAGCCCGTAAATGGAAAGATCAACAGGTCCGATTTTATTATGGTAATTGTATTCTTATCTGGATGGCACATAATTACAAAGAAACATTTACAATATATTTTCAAGTATTAAGTTAAGTCATTTCAAGGCTTCCACTTCAAAAAAAGCTACATTAAGAATACACCATACAGATAGTACAGTCGGTTAGAATTTCAAATAACTTCCTCCCCTCTATTTGGTTTAAATATGATTCAGTAGGCACTAGAAATGCCTGCAGCCACTTACTCTCTTGGGACTTGACCTCGTTCTTGTACCGGTACACATCATTTTGCACGGCAGCTACTCTCAGACACAGCTCACAGGTAATTTCATGACTAGAGCGATGTGCAGGTTTACAACAGAGACCACAACTACGTCCCTGACCTCTACCGTTTAGCGGTGATGCAAAAAGAAAGAATGCATATTTAAGTTAACTTAAAAAACCCACTTCTACGCTGAAGTAGCTGTAAAAACGCCACTGTAACATCCCATATTTGCTACATTAGTGTTTCTCTTTTCATCAAAGCACGTTAAAACTTCCAAAACGAAGCACGTTTGTGAAGTCTGAGCTAGGCAGATGGAGCCTAGGTCGAGCCTAACTCAATTATTTCCATTTTGCGTATCAGTCAGTACAGGCCTCGACGGCGAACTCTGCGGCCCCGGTACAAGCCAGCAGCTACAGCGGGGTTACACCGCTTCAAGACTGAAACTCTGACCAGTCCTGTTGATGGCACCACAGAGGTGTAAGGTAACAGATCCCACTAAGTCTCTTTTGTGCTGGCAGTATACCCTGAACAGATGGAATTCCGCAGACAGCGGAGTTAAAACCTGTTTGATAGGACATTGTCTTTAAAAAAAAAAACCAAACATCTTGGATGACAGTAAAATGATCCCAGCATTCAACCTTCTGGTTTTATGGTTGTTTTGTTTGTTTTTTGTTTAAACGAAGACAGCAAAAGCCCTGTTACCTCTTTATTCTCATTTCTTATACTACCTTTTAAAATAAAGCAGGAAATGTGGCCAGCAGCTGGTCCCGTCTCTTCTGCCCCAACACAGCTGAATCCACTTTAGCATAAAGAAAAACAAGGATGCTAAATACACATATACTTTATCACACAGTGATGTTTCACAAAGAAGAATCAAAACTCCTTTTATACTGATCAACACTTGACAGGGGCTAGCACCAATAAAGCAAATTGCTGGCAGAAAATGCTTTCACCTTCTACTTAGCCTTAAACATAAAATTTAAGGCTTTAAGCAACAAGACTTCAGAAACACTAAATAGAAGTTTTTTTAAAAGAAGTTAATCAATTTAACCATTTTAGGAAAATCTATTTCTTTGTGAAACCTCACTTTACATATTATCATTTTCACAATCCTTCTTCCCCCAACTGACATACATATAAGCAACCCAAACATTATAATACAACTGAAAAAACAACCCACTTGTCTTTTGTGATAGGGAGAAACACTGACTAGTACAAGAAAACACACGCTACTGTTTGTCAAACTATTTTTTCCTCCTATCTCAGTTAATTATGGAGCACTTTTCAAATCATTAGCCTCAAGGTACATATTTGCTCATCTCCAAACTGTGCTTAATTATTATATAAAGTTATAGATTTCTGGATACTGTAAGAGGCTAATTAAGAACTCTACAGTAAAATTAGGCACATGCATACACATGCAATACCTGTAAAATTTAAAGCTACTTTGAAGTAACACAGGAATTTCAGTGTGCACAGGCACAGAGATTACTTATGGGAAGCTAAAGTAACGAGTTACTTCGATGCACTGCATTCTTCAAACCACAATTCTCGTTAAGAGATCCATGCAAAAAGTGACTCCTCTGCATTAGGATTCCACTGTACAGATATAACCACTGTTCAGGTTCTGTTTAATCAGGGAAAACTCCACATCAGGAATTTAGAGCAAGCTAAAGAAGGCCTTTTTAAAGGTACCGTGCATCCCTAACACTAGGCAGTATTTTAAACCAACAGGTCATGAATTTTTTTTTCCATTTAAAAAGCAATTTACTTACACTTTTGTCTGTCCCCTGTGATAAAAGGCTGTAAATGTCACATCCCCCTCATTAGCACATTTTCCCTTTTCAGCTCATCAGATATTTCATTTAATAGAAAATTCCTATTTCAAATCGCATAAGCGTGTATTTTTTTTAATTCAAAACGTAGCTCACGTATTGCTATTATGTGCATATTCATTTAAAAAAGGGGAAAACAGCTAATTAGAATGATGTGACTGTAATTTTCACTATTAGTTATCAACCAGAGCTAGAAACATTTTGGCAGAGTAGGCCAAGGACCAGAGACATCATTTCCTGAACCAGTCATTACAAGAGACTGGCATAAGCAAAGCAAGCTGTCTGATACCGCATTATGGGAATATATTGATCCTTACCAGGTTGCGAGGTGGAAAACGACTGTTCTTTAACCCCTACACAACGGAGCCTGGCAGGGCAAGCACCTAAAAGAGAAACTGTCAGAGAGGTTTTAATAGTAATGTATAACTGAGATGCAGTACAATTTTATATGCATGCTTTCTTTTGCCGATCATTACTATTTTCTTAAGTCTGTCCAGTGACGATGTCTTAATGAAGTTTTTTGGTTTGGTTTTCTAAGCAAGCATTTTCGGCTCCTCAGGATAAGCAGGCTAGACATTATCTGACTCAAGACCGGGTAGTCAGCGTTATCTTTACTGGCAACTGCGAAGCGGAACCGAGCACACCTTCACGCGTCAGGTCGGCACGATCTTTTTCACCCAAGTGCTGCGAACGGGCTCTGGCGGCACCTCTGCGTGTATCAGTTTACACGGTAACTACCGCGCTGCTGTACACAGCTTTGCACAACTCTCACGCCAAACGGGCTCAGACCACTACCGTCCACACGCCAGATTTACAAGACCTTTAACCAAGGCCACCATCTGGCTCCCAACGTGCCGTTCAAGAGGCTTTTCTTTTCTTTTTTTTTTTTTTGTTACCCTGGCCGCTTAGGCGCCAGGTTCCCCTCCTCTGCATCTCCCCCAATACCACCCCATCACCACTGTATTTATTCTTTTCCTCCGCACCATCGCCTGCTTCCTCCGCCACGACGCGAGGCCCCTTAGGGGCGAGAACCCCACGAGTACTTGCAGCAGGTACTTGAACCCTACATTTTGAAGGAGGCCGCTGCTCGCCGAGCACAGATGGAGCAGAACTCCACCGACACCTGATCCCGGTCCACGTGGAGGCAGATCCCGCCGGGGGCCGCCCACTCCTCCTCCGTCTCCCTCACCACCGCCGCCTCCTCCTCCAGGCTGGGAGGCCGGGAGCTGGGCAGGGCGTAGTCGTGGTCGCTGCTCTCGCCGGCGGGATGGAGATGGTGGTGGTGGTGGTGATGGCGGCGGGGGGTGCCCGTGTCCCTGAAGAGGCTGGTGCTGAGCTGCAGCCCGCCGGCACGGATCCCGGCTAAGCGGCTGAGGAGCTGCCCGAGAGCGCTCTGGTTAG
>JAHREE010148512.1:0-12209 GCA_033628505.1 Tringa tobata | reverse complement strand
GGAGGAAAGATGTCTAAGGTTTTTTTGTTTGGTTTTTTTTGGGGGGGGGGGCGTTGGTAGGAAAAAAGCAGAACTATTTCTTTTACTTGTGGTCCACCCACATCAGCCTAGGAGTTCCAGCTTCCCAAGTGCCTGCTGTCCATTTGTCCTCCTCTTGCTCCTCTTGCACATCAGAGCACTCTAACCCAGAATAAACACCTCTTACCTGAAAGATGCTGTAGAGTAGCCCAGCAATAGGTGGATATCTTCAGTAGGAGCTAGTTCAATCTATGTGCTTCCTCACTGCCTCATCTCTTCTAGACCCAGAGATGACAGGTTGATGGAGTTGGGGTTGTTCAGCCTGGACTACAGAAGGCTTCAGGGGACCTTAGAGCCCCTTCCAGTACCTAAAGGGGCTCCAGGAAAGCTGGGGGGGGACTCTGGATCGGGGAGGGGAGCAATAGGACAAGGGGGAATGGTTTTAAACTGGAAGACAGAGTAGATTTAGACTAGATATTAGGAAGAAATTCTTTCCTGTGAGGGTGGTGAGACCATGGCCCAGGTTGCCCAGAGAAGCTGTGGCTGCCCCATCCCTGGAGGTGTTCAAGGCCAGGCTGGATGGGGCTTTGAGCAACCTGGTCTGGTGGGAGGTGTCCCTGCCCATGGCAGGGGGGCTGGAACTGAGTGATCTTGAAGGTCCCTTCCAACCCAAACCATTCTATGATAACTTAGAACATATCTTCCATTCCCATTCCTTCCTTAAAGTATCTCCTGTGCTGGCTTTGCTACAGGTGGCTACATTCTTGAAGCATTGGTACAGGGTGATTTGGGAGGGAATGACTAAATACATCTACTGCAGACTAGAGGATGTAAGTCAGTAGCAATCTGTCTCCTTAAACCACCCATACAACTCTTGCTGCTTGCCTGCTCTCTGCAAACAGTGGCTGCTGCTTCCTCCCATTGTGTCTCGGGTCAGAGCTGTCTGAGGAGCTCCACGCTCAGGCTAAGAATAGTGCAGACCCCAGGGTTTTGGCCTCTGTATCCTGCATGTTGGCTTCTTTCCTGCCTGGGGCTTGGAAAAAGCCTGGGAAAGGGTGTGTCCTGCAAAATAGGTTGAAATGTGTTATTGGAGACTATACTGCCTATAAATAACACGGAGATTGGGCAGGGGGAGAGCTGCTGTTTCCTCCCAGCCCTGAGTCCTCTTCTGCAAAAACCAGAAATAAAGTCTTGACCCTCTTGCTACGGCGATGTTGCCCCAAAGACGGACCCTTCTGTTAAAAGCAGGTGACAGAGTAACCAGTTCTGGGCATTGCAGCCTTTATTTTTGGTGGACCGTTCACAATTAAAGTGTGTTAAAGCTGCAGTGATTTCTCTGAGCACTTCTAGTATCGGATTTATTTTCACTATTTGTCCTCTGAGGCCTGTCGCCGAGCTCGGTGGGGTCAGGCTTGTGTTTCCTGTAAATCAAGTCCTAAAAGCTTTGTCTCTTGAGGCAACGTCTCCCTTCCAAACCTCAACTTTTGGAGGTTTGGATTGATTGCGGTAGGACTTGCCAAGGAGATGATCTGACTCAGCCAAGCACACCTCAGCTTCTCCTGGAGAAGTAAGTTTCCCCCTTTGTAATTTTGTAGAAACCTGATCAGCAGCCTGTTTTACTGCAGCTAATTCTGCCTGAATTAAGGTTTTTAGGTCCAAAAGAGGTAAAGATGCCAATACACCCATCTGCAGCAGAGCTGCCTGAATGCAACGTAGGGTCAGTGGAATCGAGGGGAGGATGTGGCACGTGGGAATGCTCCACCATAAATGGGGTGAGGAACAGCATGAAGGAGTTGAGTGGTCAGTGCTGTGCTTGTTTTAATTGATTATAAAAACTGGGGAATTTGTTGAAAAACAAAAGTAAACTGTGGGACAGCATTGCTACAGGCTCAGGGAACTATACATCTAGAGGAAGCAAAGCTCTCCCGTTTCTGCTGCAAGAAAACACTATAATAAATATCTACCTCTTATTACTCTGGGGAAAAAAAAAAGCTGTAATTGAGCTTTTATCTTTCAGTTTTCTTATTACTTACAGACCTATGAATATCTCTAATGAAAGACTCTCCTCCCAAACTTTTTTTTTTACATTTCACAGGTTCTCATTCAAATGTCCAACTTCCACCCAGCCTGGTTCCCCCAGGGAATATATGATCTTTATTGTCCTGAGCTGAAGAGGAAGGGCCTGGGAGTAGTTTGTTTCCTGCCCTGCCCTTTCTCAGCCATGGGCAGGGTATGTCTCTCAAATTGTCACTCGTCTTCCTTCCCTTTTGTTTAACTTCATCTCTTTTTATCTGCAGTAACTGGAGCCAAGTAGGGGGAGAGTGGTGACTCATGAGGACACCAGCCACCAGGCTGTCATCTCAGTGGTGCTTTGCTCCTCTTGGACCTGGGTCCCCTTCTTCTGACTCTTCTAGGAGCATCTTCCCATCTGTCCAGCCTTTTCCTGAGATGCTTTGGACCATGTGGCAAGTCTAAATGATCGCACGGCACTTCACCTTCATGCTTGGAGCAACCTGTATGCTTCTGATTGGGACCTCACAATGCTTCCTTTTGTTGTTCCTGAGGACTGTCTTTGTATTTCCTTCAGAAAGGCTTCATTTCCACAGTGTGAACTATTTTTCTGTTGACATCCACCCACTTGGGATTTCATCGGAATTTAAATGGAATAAGTCAGGATCAGATTGGAATAGATTCAGTGCAGGGCTGGGTCCTGCAGAAAGAACCTGGGCAAGCAGTCCCCATCTTTCTCTGTTCAACAGCTTGTTTTTTTAGCAACTTTGGGTTTGGTTTTTGGTTTTTTTTTTTATAGTCCTTGCTGTAGCATCCAGCTCTGTTACACGGACCCTCAGCCACAAAGAGCTTTATTTCACCCAGTGTCTCCTGTCAACCTGTGGTGTCTCGGCAGCAGCAGGAAGCACTGCTGGGTGGTTTTGTGCCATCAAAGAGGTGGTTGACTTGACACAACTCCCAGATTTTTCTGCTCTTCAGAACACAAGTAGCTCTGCTCTGCGATAAAAGGGGCAACTCAGTGGGCCATTGATGCTAACTAGGACTCCCCTTAAACATGCTGTAAACATCCAGACTTTACACCACCAGTGGAAATGTGAGTTGAGGCCGATTTCTCAAGCTTCCCTGTTTGAAGTCAACCCTGGAGCGATTGTTCTCAGCCTGCATTCACCTTTGGGATTGATTGCTTCTTTTCAAAGATCTGTCTGAAAGCTTCCCTGTACTTCCACTGGTGAGGTGTGTTTTTTATACTTGGAAAGATGTGGGGAGACAACCTGGAGGTGAATTTTACTTGCTTCATGTGTTACTAGGACTGGTTTCACATTTAGTGATGATGTGAAGAGGCATGAAATGAGATCAGGAGTCCTTACTGTGTGTGTACTTGCAAAGACTTGAAAAACAGTAACTACTGCATGGGTCTGTGAGAAGCAAATGCGTGCCAGAAGGCTGGGGGACCTTGTGCTTTCCTGGCCTGTGGTGTGGTCCAGGCTGTTGGCCTGACCAGGCTTGGAGGTATCTGGCAGTTAGGGAGGATTGCTTAGCTGTAGAGATGTGCAGTAAGATTGCTTCCTCATGGAAGTCAGCTTGCTTTATGAATGGACAAAGCTGCGAAGGGAAGCAGAGTTAAAATAATCAGTGCTGTTGGTAAGACAAATTCCTGGTATCTTCTGGTGTAGATCAGTCTCATTTTAATCTGGTTGGATGTGCGCACTCTCGCATCTTGTGCAGCCCTATGTGCACTGAACTCATTTATTATTTTTTTAATTGGTTGTAAGTGCTAGAACTTAAGTATCCCATATTTCCCATATTTGTTTGCTTGAGGTCTCCATAAGCATGTGCAACTTTTCTTAAAATAAATTTTAAGGGTGGACTGATCTGCCTGAGTTATGGTAGCAAACCCATGCCTATGGCTAGTTGAAAACTGAGTTGACCCCAGTGAGTGGAGACACGTTTTGAGAAGAGCAAAGGAGTCTTCAGCCTTTCTCCAGCCCTGGCTGGCTGAGCATGCCATGGCTTGGCTCTCTGCAGGGCTTGGAAGAGGAGAGGGACACTCAGCAGTTGTTGCTCAGCCTCTTGCTCCGGAGCCCTGCTGTGCTTCCCAAAGCTTCCCAAAGCACAAAAGCAGCAGTGCTGTTCCAAAGAGGACTTCATCAGCTCCTTGAGCTTTCAAAGGCCTGGCGCAACTTTTATGTGGATTTAGCATCACCTCTAACCTCTGGGTCACAGCGACCAAACAACTCTGCTGCCTGTTTAAGCTCTGGTAATCTTGGCTAGATTTCTGGTTTAATTTGGAGACAGCCTGCTGCGGTTTCGCACAGTAAAAGCCCTATTAAGCAGTTAATTATTTCTCTATAATACTAGCTTTTATCTTTAATACAACAGTTTTACTGTCTCTGATAATTACACAGCCCCGGATAACTCTCTTAAATCTAATGAGGCATGACAAGCTGTGTTCAACAAGGCACCACACCATTAACTTCTTACCTCTCACTTGTCATCTTATCACACTGAATTACTGTATTTCTAGCCTGAGTGGCTGCGGATACATAACGCGTCGCTTCTCATTAAGGCAATAATGAAAGTCATCCCTGGTGCTCTGGCAGTTGGGCTAGTGGTGAGCTGACTGGCTTGGTGGCTTCCAGACCCCTTCAACAGCTTCTCTGCGGTGGCGTGGTCTTTGCCCTGTGAGCTGAGCAAGCTTGTTAAGTTTGGTTTAAATACTTCTGGCCACTCAAATGGCTTGGTTGGTCCATGGGGCTTTTGTTTGTGGTGGGTGAAGTGCATGTGGCCCTCTGAAAAGCATCATTGACTATCTACCTCGTTTTGGGCTGGTGGAAGTCACCCCTATGCAGATATCTGGTAGGTATTGTGGGTGGGTGTTGGCCTCTTTTCACAAGTGAATAATGACAGGACCAGAGGAAATGGTCTGAAGTTGCAGCAGGGGAGGTTTGGATTAGATATTAGGAAGAATTACTTTACTGAGAGGGTGGTCATGCACTGGAATAGCCTGCCCAGGGAGGTGGTGGAGTCACCATCCCTGGAGGTATTTAAGAAGCATGTAGACGTGGCACTTCAGGGCATGCTCTAGTGCCTGAGATTGTTGGGTGGTGTCTGTGGGATCTTTTTTTGTTTGGTTTTTTTGGTTATGGTGTGTTGGGTTTTTTTTGCGGTTGGACTCGATCTCAAAGGTCTCTTCCAACCATGAAGGTTCTGTGATCTCATGATGGGGTTCAGGTGGATAAGGGAAACCAGGTGTTGTTTCTGGACAGGGATAGGCCACAAACAGCTGTGGAGATGCTTGGTACAACCTGGCCTGATGGCTGCTGCGTTACCCATTAATGGCAATAGCAGATCAAGTCATGGGAGTGCTGGTTTTCTGTGGCCTTGAGGGTGGCACCATAAACCCTGCATGTGCCTGACTGAAGTCCTGGGGTTGTCTTTTCATGTATCAGTCTGTCACTTTGCCCGTAAGAGAAGCACGAAGTTGTACTTTTTCTTGGTTTGAGCAGCACAGGACTAATTTTTCTCCTAATGCCTGGGAAAACTGCACTTTTAGAAGACACTAGTGTCTGAATTAATGAAAATACTTACTTTACAGCCAGCTGTGCTAAATGGAAAACACTGAGACCTTGAATCCCAGCTTGCGAGGTGCAGGGATAAGGTACAGTGCAGGACCTGGGCACTTAACCCAAGTTGCCAACAGGGTTGTTTCATACTATGAACATCACTTTCAATATAAATTAGAAAGTTTGCTGTGAAGTGTTCTCTGTCTCCTGTGATGGTGGTGGTCCAGAGAACTTCTTGCCTCAGTCCTTGGACCCCTGAGCCCTTCCCTTCCTCCCAAAGCCACATCGCTCGTGGTGTCCCACATCTGCTGTCCCCTGCTGGGAGTGCACAGCTTCCTGTGATAGAATGGGCTGGTTATAATCTGTGTGTATTTTATATTGGTATTGGAATCAATACTGATTGTTTAGTATTATTAATGTTAACTATTTAGTCTTATCCTCTTAAATCTATTTATATTTCAACCCTCATGTCTCCTTGTTTTTCCTTGATTCTCCTTCCCAGGTGGGGAGGGGTCATCAGGTGGAAAAAATAATTATCTAAATGACAATAAATAGCTGTGGGTTTCTTAACACACTCTTAAGATGTCAAGGCCCCTGGCAGGGCAGTTCCTGGACCATTCCAGGCTGGACCAGGCAGGCATTTCCCAGGGGAAGGAGCCCAGGCTGTCCCTCAGGGCAGATGGTGGGGCTCCAGCTGGCAAGCTGAGTGCTCAAGTACAGCCGGACTGAACAGACCAGTTAATTACTGTCTGGATGCAGAACAACAGAAAGACCTTCATTTGGAAATTGGCTGTATCCAGCCAATGTTTTTAATTTTATTTTATTCTTTTTAATTCCCAGCCTTTCCAGAGCCTGCTGCTGACTCTGCTTTTGGAGATGGGTTTGGTACGTGAAGCCTGTATGAGTTGTGCTATCAACGCTGTGTATTTCCCCACAGGGTAGGGGAAGGAAAAAGCCCTTGTTTCAGGTTATAACCCGAGTCATTCAGGTTCTCTCTGGGTGTTTTATGGGATGCCCATGGGACCAGCTACTGTGATGTGCCTGGATTAGATCAGTTCCTGGCTCTAAAAGGGTAGTTTTTAATTGGAAAGAAGCTGTTAGCTTCTCCACAGTTTCATTAGCTGAAAGACTAACCAGTGGGTGGAGTGTAAATCTCGGAAGAGAGCTGGATACCACGTTATGTTTAGAATTGTGCTGGCCTTATCAGCAGCGGTGGTGATCTAAAATAGACCAGAGATGTTGCTTGTGCCTTGTTCCTCCCACGGACAGTGAGGAAACTCGTGTCTATAAAAGCACAGCTCCTTCTTTCCCCTGGAGAGCAGGCAGAAGCACGTGGCTCTGGTGTCCCTGCTTTCATCCATGGCGCTCTTGGTCCCCGTCTTCATATCCCCGAGTTGTCCTGGGAAGTGTCCTCACATGCTGAGAACTGTCAGCAGCAGGAAAAGTCCCTTTGCTGGTTGTAAATTTGAAGGCAGAGGTTGATTACGTGTCGCTGGGGGAGGATGAAGAAATAATAGCCACAATAAGCGGGATGGTGTGTGCCTGCTCAGCCTTTTTGGTCGCTTTTTAAAGGAGTGAAGTAGGCTACCGGGCTCCCGAGGGTGAAGAATTAGTGATGATAAAATACATTAAAAGATCATCTGTTTGGACTCTTGCAGTTTGCATTCTCTTCAGTGCTCATGGCAGTGATTTGCTGGTATCGGGCACAGCTGGGATGTATAGAAGCATATTTTCCTGGGGTGATTTCTCTAAAATGGTTAGGCATTGTATGTGTGTCCTGCTGCTTTCAGGCTCCTGGTTTCACTAGATGGCACCACCAAGCAGCTGCTCGGCTTGCATCCCTGGCCAGACTGTCAGGAGTTAGAGAGGATGTACTGAATCACTATTTTTTTTTTCTATTTTCCCCTTTTTCTTCTAATTATGCGGCAGAAAAGCTTGTTCCAGAGCATTGACAGCTGTAATTTTGAAGGGAGAAGAGTTGGCCTGGTAGCTGGTGCTTTCTAAAATGGGCTCCGAGTTGAACTGACAGCAAAACAGTCAAGAAATTACTTCTGCAGGGGCTGTGGTACTTGGTACTTTTCCATCAGCAGCTCCTGTTTGTGCCTGGAAAAGCTGGATGAACCCCAGGGAGCATCGAATCTGACAAACTAACTGGGACCCTTTGAGATGCTTCTGCAATGCTCAGACCCCACTCTGGGCAAAACTAGGTGAAAATCCAACTTGTGATTGTCTTCAGAGAGTAGCAGGAGAGAGCTCAGAGCAGCAACTGCCATAGACACCACTGGAGGGCTCCTTAGAGGAGGACAGACCTGAGGGGCTGCAAGGAACAAACTCATTATGGCCACAGGGACTTCATTTAAAGAATCATGGAATCGTTTGGGTTAGAAGGGTCCTTTAAAGGCCATCTAGTCCAACTTTCTGCAAGGAGCAGGGGCATCTTCAACTAGATCAGGTTGCTCAGAGCCCTGTCCAACCTGACCTTAAGTGTTTTCAAGGAAGGAAGAGTTGCTTCAAATAGTTTTGTGGGGTTATTTTCAGGTTGGAGTTACTGAAGCCATGTGTCTCAGACTCCTGTTCCACAGTGTAGCCAGTGGGCATGCCAAACATTGTGTGATGAAATAATGTTTTAATACTGGTTTTACGAGCTTGCTGTGTTGGCTTGCAGGGCTTTGGGGCTTGGCACTGGTACCTTTATGCTGGAGGTGTGCGGAAGGTCCCCATGTCCCATTAGCTGCAAGGAGGAGATGGCTTTATTGTGCTGCTGTGACTCTTAAGCTTAATGAACTCTTGGTCCATATTGTTTCACTGTTGTTACTGTAATTTCTGTTTACCTGGAAGAATTATTGGGGCTGGTAGGTTGTGATGAACCCTCCATAGCTGCTCTCAGGTCACTTTTCTCATGGAAAATGCTGCTGCTGAAGGACACCAGAAGCACCCACCAACCTCACAAACACCTCTGCTCTTCATCCTTCTTACCTGTGGGTGCAGGCATTGCCTCTGCTCATTTTCAAGCTGGGTCATTTGACTTTGCTCAGCTTTAAAGTGGCAAAAGCTGAAGGTCCTCCACGTTTGGTTTTTTTTTTTGCCTGCTCTTGCATTGAAGATCAACACAGATTGCACGTGCGTATTGGTTCAGCTCTGCCAGTTAACGTAACCTTTCTCTTTTTCTTTGCAGTAAAACGATATCGTGAACCAAAGGAAGAGAGACGTCCCTGGAAGATATGGTGAGATTTTTAATTTGAAGATTGAAAGGACCACATATCTGATATTATCTTCTCTTGTACTAGCAATCTTCTAGGCCCTTGGAATATCCTGCATGTTACTTAGTTATTAAAGGAGGTGCTGTGCTACCGCTTCCTAAGGAAACCTCCATAAAGTAGCTGGTGCTCTTTAGAAGCAAAATTCCTTGCCTAGCTCCTCCAGAAAAGCTTGTTTTTGTTGAAGGTGACTGAATGAGGGAATATGGTCCTCTGATCTGTTGGCATACATGCATATGTGCTGCTTCCCAGACAGGGTCATGTTACGTTCTTAAATTCAATTAATCATTTTGGTGTCCCCTGACCCAGCTCAGGCATAGACCAGGCAGTGCATTTGGCTGAGTTGGTGGAAAGTATTTGGGTATTATTGTCAGCTTGGGATACCACTACAAAGCATTTCTGTGTCGTAGGATTTACCATACACTAAGAGGTGTATGAGAGGTGGGGTATGGGTGAGATTAGGGTATGGTCAGGTATGGCTTGTCAGCATGGAGCTACCAGCCAACACATCAGTGTCCTCAGTTTAGTTCTCCCTCTAAAGTAATTCAGGCACTCAATCTGATACCCAGTGGATGATCAGAGGGCTGGAGCACCTCTCCTATGAAGACAGGCTGAGAGAGTTGGGGTTGTTCAGCCTGGAGAAGAGGAGGCTCTGGGGAGACCTTATAATGACCTTCCAGTACCTAAAGGGGCTACAGGAGAGATGGGGATGGATTCTTGATCAGAGAGTGCAGGGATAGGACTAGGGGGAACAGCTTTAAACCAAAAGGGGAGATTTAGATTACATATTAGGAAGAAATTCTCTACTGTGAGAGTAGTGAGACACTGGAACAGGCTGCCCAGAGGAGCTGTGGATGCCCCATCTCTGGAAGCGTTCAAGGCCAGTTTGGATGGGGCTTTGAGAAACCTGGTCCAGTGGGAGGTGTCCCTGCTTATGGCAGGGGGGTTGGAATTAGATGATCTTGAAGGCCCCTTCCAACCTAAACCATTCTATGGATGGGTGCAAGAATTTTAAGTTGCTGAACACATTCCCTGCACCTTCTGCTGGTGGAGAAGCTGTGGCTGGGCTGGGCGCTGGAGGGTGAACTGCCATTTGCTGTGGGCTAAAACTTAGCAGCAAGTGTCAGGTGCAGATCTGCAAGACTGAGCTGAAATGCTGTCTTACTTTTTTTTTTTCTTAAGTATTTGGAGTCAGCCAAACTGTCCACCTCTGCCACGTACAACTTCTTGGGCATCTTGGTTGGAAAGCAGAACCGCTTGGGGCCTTCACTTGAGGGGCTGCTGGTGTTCCGGGGCATGGATCTTTATGCCTTCTTTTTTTTCCCCCTTCCAGGTTTTTTGATACCTTCAAGCAAGCACTAGGTGCCGCGTTAATCCACTTGGTCAATCTTGCTCTGTCGCGTTACACTAAAGAGGACTCATGCTTTCTGTAAGTACTCAAGGTGTTTGCCTTCATGACCTACATCTGTAAAAGGAAGGAGCAAGCCTGCTGGAAAAAATGTCATATAGAGTGGAAACCGACCCATTTAAAGCCCTAGGTGTGGGGATAAACCACGCTTGAGCTTATTTTTTTCAGCCTCTGGGTTGTCCCCTGGTTGTTGTAGTCCCCTGGTCTGATGGAGAGAAGGCAGAGCCACTGTGGTGCGTCTGGTTATTAAAAGCACCTTGATGCTGCCAAAAGCTGCAGTGGTCCCCATCCAATTGGGACACTGTTAAACGTGCTGTTTGTCTGCACACCAGACTTTGCAGTCTGGCTGGGTCCAGAGCAGTGCTGAGGATGCTTTCTGAGCTGTGTGTCCAATGTAAGGATGCTTTTTGGTGTTGGTTTGGTGGTGGTGTAATTTATTTATTTTTTAGAACTATTTGCACCTACCAGATGTATGATCTGGCCTTTCTAAGCCAGGCTTTGGACTTCTGCCTGAAGTGCCACCTTTACTTCAGACCAGCCACTTTGCAGCCACANTTTGGACTTCTGCCTGAAGTGCCACCTTTACTTCAGACCAGCCACTTTGCAGCCACAAATTTACTTTCAGAATTAACTTTGTCCCATTTTGAGAAACTCCCCTCTAGGCAGCAAAATATTGCTGAAAACCTTCTGGCCCATCTCCTTTTCGTATATTAAAGGGCTGCACCTTGATATGTTTCTTTAAAAAGACACAGCCTTGGCTGGGGCTAAATATAACCTCTAAAACGATTTGTCATTGTTCTTTTTTAAATAAGCACAAAAGGGTTTAATTTAAAACAGGGTCTGTGCTGTGCTCTTCAGGTTGGTTTTTGTTTGTTTTTTTTTTTTTTTTTTAATGGGAATTTTATGTTTCCCTGGGCTGCCTGACTTTTAATCCTGAACCAGGCAGCTTAAAACTCCTACAGCCCTGTCCCTGGACTTTGAGGCTTATACGCTTCATGCGCTGCCCAGTATAAACCACCAGAGCCTCATGTTTGTACTGGAGTACTCTGGTTTCAGCAACTGGAAACTGTGATCAGCTAGTCTGCACCTTTGGATGTAGAAAAAGTTAAATGTTGTTTTCAAAACGGATGTCAGAAGCAGGTGGCTATTTTCAGTGCCTTTATTCCAGCGGCTGTGTCAAGTTCTGAAAAAGGAAATGTTCGTTCCTGTAGCTCTGTGCTTCGTATTTTCTTCATGCTGTAGAAATCTGGCCTGGTTTAGCAGAAAATATTCCAATAATGGATAACTGGCCAGAAAACATTAGTCTGAGAGAGGATTTTATTTTTTTTTTGGTCCTCTGGAGCTCATTAAAATACCAAGCCCTGGATTAGAGCTTGGACTCTGCAATCCCCAGAAGGTCCCTGCAGGTCTCCTGCTCCTGGTGCTCTGTCCAATGGGACTTAAACATCCAAAGCTCCCAAGCAAATCCCTCGGGGCGGGGGGCAAAAATCTCCTGGTAGGGATGGGTTCAGCTCCTGGATCTGCAGTGGGAACCCTAAACCAGAGGGTTTTAGGGACCCCAGGATGCCTGCTGTTGAGGCAGGGTTTGTTGCCTCTCCCAAGACCGTCTGCATCTCGGCTCGTAGGAGCTTCTTGCAGCTGCTCAGGGAAATGGACTTTTTTGCCTCGTTGGCTGAGCAGCTGTGGTGTCCAACAAGCTTCCATTTCCTTGTATGAAATTCCAAAAATGTTTGGTTCTGTTTCCCTGAAACTCAGGATATAGGGAAATCCAACAAAAGAGAAAGGAATAAAGAAGTGAGCTTGGACTATTAAGTGGGTTTTTCTTTTTTAATCTTAGGAGGGGGTTTATGGATTCTCATATTGAAATAAATTAGACTTAAGAATGTGACTGAAACTTGAATTTTCCTTTGCTCTTAGCTACCTTGTTAACTTCATCCTTGATGCCACGCTGGG
>JAHREE010148509.1:0-15262 GCA_033628505.1 Tringa tobata | reverse complement strand
TTATTAGCCTGTTATTATCCATTTACCCAGATATCCCGGCTAATCAGCTTTCGGATGGGGAGAATTAATTGGTTTCGTTTGGAGCACCGGGCGCATTTAATTGAAATGAATCCTTTCCCCTTTCCAAATGGGCACTTTCTCAGCTGCTGTGGGATGGGGAAGGGGGGGCTGCAGTGTTCCCATCATGAACCCCCCCCGGCGTGGTCAACAGGCTGTAATAGCTGTGCCCTTCGCTCCTCTCTCCATCTGGGAAGGAGCTTTTTGTCTTTCCACGCACGCAACCTGCTCGGACACGCTCCAAACCCTCTGCGAGGCTGGGGAATGGCAGTCCCAGATTGTCTCAGTCCCTCAAAGGGTATGGAGCCATGTGTGCTGGGGAGCTTGGCGGGTCACCTTGGTGGCACGTGGGTGGCATCGCTGTGATTCTTGCTGCTTTCTGTGGGCAAGGGGTGCAGCCCCGGGGGTGGAATCAGAAGATGAGGGTTCCTGGAGCTGGGTGGGGATGACTTGCCCTGAGCATCCTGCACACAAACTGTTGCCAGCTGGGGCAACTTTTTGGACTAAAACCCTTTTTACACCTCTATGGCTGCTTACCCTGCTCTGGGTCTCACCCAGACTTTGCTGGAGCTCTGGGCAGGCTGCTGAGCTGGCCCTCCCCAGATTTTTGGGGCTGAGCAGTGCCCTAAGCCCTGGCCGAGGTGGAAGGGGTGGCAGCCAGTGATGTGTCCTGCAGGGAATGTCATCAGTCCTGCTGATGAGGATGCAGGGAGAGAAAAATCCAGCACCCTGATGTGTGTGTGGCACTGAGTGAGCCCACTGGGTCCCCCAAACCCCCCTGCCCCTCTGAGCCATTGCTGCTCCCACTGGCCTCTTCCTGCAGTGGTGCCACCTTCTCTTAATTAAAGGTCTGTCTCCTCTCTGCAAGAACACAGCTGTAATTAGAGCTGGGTTCAGGAACTGCTTCTCACTTTGCGAGAGCACGAGGGAAAGCTCTGCAGAAGGTCCCTTTGGGGAGCAGGGAGGCAGCTCTGAGCCCTGCCCGGAGGGGCCTGTGGTTGGGTGGTCCCCAGGGACTCCCTACTGGTCCACTCTTCCCAAGTCCTGCTCTAGCGAGGGCATGGGTTAGCTTGGTGGTGGACTCGGAAATAGTCATAGGCTTTAAATTCAAGCTGTTGAGGGGGGGCTGGACTGGAATGCCCTAAATCACTGTTCCTTCCTCAAAAATGTGCAGGTAAACGTCCTTTTGGAAGTTCCAGCATCTTGGTACCTGGCCAGAGTCTTCCCCCTGCAGCATCCTATAGGGGAGAGCTGTAGGTAGGAGCCCTGGTTTCTTTGTCCTTTGCTCTGCTCCCATGATCTTTGATGTCCTATATCCCTACGGGAAAAAAAAAAAAAAAAAAGAGAGAGACTTGAATTGCAGGTGCCTGGAGCTGCAAGTACTTTGGGATGGGGACTGTCCCCAGGGTGTGCCCAGCTCCCCAGAGCTCAAGCTGGTCCCTCTGCCCCCCGGGGGTGCCAGGGACCCTGTGGTAGATGCAAACTCCAACATGCCATGGAGCAAAAAGGTTTCTGTGGCCCCGCCGGTGTGTGAGTGATGAGTGTGGGAGCTGGATGGCAGGAAAACCCCCAGCCCTGTGGATTTGCTTTTCTGTTGTGCCGAGCCCCGAGGTCATTTGGAGGCATCACACTGAGAGCTGGGTAACGGGAACTCTGCCTTCTTGGCCAGGAAGAGAAAAAAAGCCCTGAAACACCTGATAAATTTTATGTGTGTGCAAAGTCCCCGGTGAAGTTAATGGGAGTTAAGTGTATGGTTAAGTGCTGTACTTAACTGGGCTCTCAATAACCCGCTGGGAATGGCTGTGACGTTTGGGGGAAGGAAAGGGTTTGTGAACTTGCTGAGCTCTTTGGTCTTTTATTTGAATGAGAGTCATAGATTTGCGCAGTGCGTTTCTGAAATTGCATATATGCACGTTGATAAAACTTTTGGTTTTGTTGTTTTGGTTTTCTTTTTTTTTTTTCTTCCTGGGTGCAGTGCCCCAGGTACCAGTGGTGGCCTTTCCCTGGGACAGGAGGGGCTGTGGCGAGTAGCTCCTGTAGCCTGAGTTACGATGCCAGAGTTGCCAAGTACCATCAGATGCCAAATGCTACACAGACACGTGCCCAGGAGCTTTTAGCCCTGTTATTGTGTTTGAATACCCTGCCTGGAAAGCAGTGGTTTGTGCCGCTGCTTTTCAGAAGGATATTCATTATGCTGAAATATTTGCACTTTAAATATTGTAAGGCAGATTTTTTTTTTTAACACAATAGGCTGGATGGTTCCCAAAGCAGCTGCCAGCTACAGGCTCAGTAATAAACCGTTAAAAAAAAAAAAACAAACCAAACCCAACGCCCCAACGATGACAAAAAGAGCTCTTTCCCTCCCTTCCTGCGTGCACAATAGCGCCTTCCCATCAGCTCCTCGCTCCATAATTTGCTTTGAGATGGCCATAAATAAACTCTAAACCCCTTTTCCAGTCTCTCACCAGCCTTCGTTCCATCCTGTGCAGAGCAGCAGCACGCACCAACGTGGAGGAGACCTGGTCCATCGACAGGGCTTGGAGGTGTTGGGCTGCTCCAAGAAGTTCCTTAAGGCTGCGGTGACTTTTTTTCTCCATCCTTTGTCACCTTTTCTGGACAACTGTCCAAGATCTGGCAGCCCCCAGAAGCTGGCTGGGTTAATTGAGCAGAAAGGATGTTGTACCCTGTCGCTCACCAGCGCTTGGAAGCTGGAGGCACGAGGTGAATTGTGTTCGTGTTCCCTCATCCGGAGATGTGCATCTCTTATTAGATTAATTTTTTTTTAATATATGCAGAATATACAGTGGGAACAGCTTTAATTCGCACTAATGGTTGTGAGATCTACTGAGAATTAGCTGCATTTTTTGTAAATTAGTGAGGAAGCGGATACACACAATTATTAAAAAAACAAGAAAGGTACTTTTGCAGGAGCAGTACATGTTACTCATTTATCTGACAAGTGTTCTTTATTTTTAATTATATTTCATCGTTTGCTAGCGAATGCTCTGCTGGTAGATATTGTAATAATCCTAGTAATTTGGGGCCTCGCTTTAGCATTTGTGAAACCTTTGTTTGGCAGGGCTATACCGCAGAGGCAGTGATTTCGGGGGGGGCTCTGTAGTAATTGCCACTTCAATCTGCGGTGGCTCCTGGGTGCTGCAGGGATGAGGTGTGTACACGTGCTCTGGGAGATGTTCTCCTGCCCTTGCTGTCCAAACAGAGCAAAAGCTTTGTTCAGTTTTGGGCCCCTCGCTACAAAAAAAAGACATTGAGGGGCTGGAGCGGGTCCAGAGAAGGGCAACAGAGCTGGGGAGGGGTCTGGAGAATAAGTCTGATGAGGAGAGGCTGAGGGAGCTGGTGGTGTTCAGCCTGGAGAAAAGGAGGCTGAGGGGAGACCTTGCTCTCTACAACTCCCTGAAAGGAGGGTGTAGCCAGGGGTGGTCAGTTCGGTCTCTTCTCCCAAGGAACAGGTGATGGGACAAGAGGAAACGGCCTCAAGCTGCACCAGGGGAGGTTTAGGATGGATATTAGGAAGAATCTCTTTACTGAAAAGGTTGTCAAGCCTTGGAACAGGCTGTCCAGGGAAGTGGTGGAGCCACCGTCCCTGGAAGTATTTAAAAGCCGGGCAGATGTGGTGCTGAGGGACATGGCTTAGTGGTGGAGTTGGCAGTGTGATGTTGGTGGTTGGACTCGATGATCTGAAAGGTCCCTTCCAACCATAACGATTCTATGATTCTGTAAACACGGGGTGGGAGCACAGGTAGGACCTGCACCGTGTTTTGGGGGGTGGCACCAAACGGTGGAGGTGCTGAGGTTTGTAGGTGGTTGCTCAGGGCATTTGAAATCAGCCTGGGGTTGAGGCAAAGTCTCCTAAAAGATGTGCAACTTCTCTGAGTTTTATCTCTTTTTTTTTTTTTTTTTTTTAATTAGCAAGTTTTGCTTCATCTGTCCTTCATCATGCCACCTCTACGCACCTTTTGTTGTGGCTACCACCAGTGCTGCTCTGTCCATCGGGGTCATCTGACCAGCAGGTTGGCTTCTCCATCAAATGCTAAAATGAATATTCTGCATTTTTTTTTTTTTTTCTGGAGTAGAAGGCACCACCTTGGACAGAAGCTGTGGAGGTGTTTGTGGCCTCTGCTGGGCAGTGGGTGAAGTATGAACGTGATAAAAGTGGCTCCAGAAAAACACCGAGCGGAGTAGTTTGGCCAGCATGGCCAAGCGTGTGGTGCCAGATGCTCTGCCATGGGATGGGGCACCTTTATGGGCAGAGCTTTGCCCACAGCTCAGGGCAGGAAAGTCTGGAGAAACCCCATGAGATGTTCCCTCAGGGAGCACTGTCTGCCCCTGAAATGGGAGGAGTGAAGTGCGGAGCGAGGCAGGTTCAGTCTCCAGTGGGACTGTCTGTCCCTGCCCAGGGACATGCAGGTGCAAGGTGCAAACCTGCAGGTCTTTTGGAGGGGTCTGATTAAGGGGATCCTCCAAGTGACCACCTTGGGAAGCTGTGGAGGGAGGAGAAGTGGGGCAGGGATGTGCTCCCCCCTAGCATGAGGCAAAGCAGTCATGCTCAAGCTGCTGTTACTGGTGATTTCAGTGAAACCAAGCCAAAATTGAGCCTTGGGGAACTTTGCTCTTCTCTTTCACGTGGGAAGGCCACACGTAGTCTGTTTGGTGGTCCTCGGTACTGGGTGGATTCCCACCTGCCCTTCCCCTGGCAGAAGCCGCCTTAGCTGGGATGTGGATGTGGGAGGAATGTGACTGCAGGGCAGTTCAGCCACCCATTGGGGTGCTCCTCGCCCACGCCAGGTCCCCTTGAGCCATTGGGGTTCAGGTTCTGCTCTGAAGAGGGTGGCAGAGGTGGACATGGGTGGTGGCTCTGTGCTTGCTGGCTTTGAGGGACATGCCTTCAGCCCCCCTGTTCAATTACAAGGCGCATTGTGTGTTGGCACAACCTTGGGTGCCCTCAACCCAAGGCTTGGCAGCCCTTGCTGTGGATGGGGTGAGTTTTTCTATTTAAAGATGATGTTGTTTGGCCTTAACTCAAGTAGACTTTTTTTTTTTTTTCTTCTCCCCTTTGGAATATGGCAAAAACGTGACTCAGGTCCTGGGTGTAAATGAGACAAGCAGGAGGAAGATGTGGAGGTATCTCTAGCAGGTTGGGCGGGGAGGAGGGATGGAGCTCGGGAACTGAAACTCCTTGGGAAAACCCCCCAGAAAAAAAACCACATTTGTTTTTGTCCTGGTATTGTGCTCAGCCAGCCCTGCCCGCATCAGGGAAACATGAGTGTGAACACAGGAGACCTTATGAATTTTAAAATCTTCCCTCTTGGAGGGCAAGCTCTGGGTTAGCGGGTCAGCCGATTTCGGTGAGCCATTTAGCGCACATTAAAATCACAATTTATGCAATCTGCGCTCCGGCTCTAAAAAGAGCTGGCAATCAGGTGCTTAATAAAATCACCTCCAGCCCTCCTCTTTCAGTTCACTGCGAATAAATGCCCTTTTTTTTTATTTTTATTTTTTTTAACATCATAAAAATGGATTAGGAGTCGTTTTGAATTGTTAGCCTAGCGAGATGCGCGGCGCGGGATACGCGGGCACGTTGGGCGTGATGGAGGTTTGTGTATTTTGGTGCCTGGGAGACCATTGAAATAAACATTTGCTGGAACACGGCGTTGCACGTCTGAGTGGCACGGAAAGGCTGATTGGCAGGTTCACTCCTCCTTTTTGTTTCCGCTCTCGGATGAAACAGCAAAGCAAAATGTAGCGTGGCTTTTACAAAGAAAAAAAAAAGGAATTATATGGAAATGTGACTTTTTGTCTGACTTTTTTTTTTTTTTAACGCAGAAGAATCAGGGATTTTAAAGTTATGGTTCCCACAGCAACTGTAACTCTCATCTCTCGTGCGTGTGTTGTACTTTGCAGGACTGTATATGCTATTAAATTTGTGCCCGATGCGTGTGCGTACGGCATGGCAAGCAGAGCAGCCGTGTGTAATGGATCCGCACGGACCTGACGGAGCGATCCCATGGGATCCCTTCCCTTCAAACCCACGGGCCACATCCTGCCACCAGCATAAGCCCTTTCAGAGATGGAGGTTCATAGGTGCTGTCCCCTCTGGGCAGGGTTAGGTGACGTGGCTGTGACACCACCACCAGAAGACACTGCCCCGTCAGTGATGGGCTCGGTGATGTTGTTAGAGCTGTGGAAAAAGGGAGGGAAAAAAAGACATAATACGGTTCTCTTCAGGCCACAACTCGAGCAGCCATCCCCGCTCAGCAAAGCGCTGAGGCGTGTGCTATAGTCTCATGGACTGTAATGGGAATTAAACACATATTTAAAGTTAAGCATGTGGTTAAGCACCTTGGTGAAGCGGTGCTTGAACGGGGATTTGAAGCGTACAGGGAGAAGATGCTGTAATTTTTTAGTAGATTTGCCCCGTATCATTGCTGTCTTGGATGGAGAGGTGGGGCTGAGTGCTTTTGAGATTGAGACTGGATTCAGATCTCTCCGGAGGTATGGTTTTGAGGTATTTTTTTTGTTTTTCTTTTTCTAATCCCAGTGTTCATCTCCTCCTCGCTAGCCTTCATCCTGGCTTGCTGTCTGTCCTTGCTCTCCTCCTCTGCCTCATTTTCCATGCCTGATGCTCACCCATCCATGGGCTCGTTTGCTGACCCATGTGGGGGTACGTGCTGTCAGAGGGTGGTTGTGATTCATGGATGGGGTGGACAACGTCTCCTCCAGACAGAAGCTGCCCACCATCAGCAGGGACAGCTGGAGGAGAAGGGAGCTGGCAGGACCCCAATGTCCCCGAGGGGTGCCAGCACTGCTCTGCATCTCGGGCAGGCAACCTCCAGTGACCCAGATGTCCCAGCTTTCTTGAGAGCATCATGCTTCTTACAGCTGCATTTCTTCTTGAGTGGTCCTCGCTTCTTGTGCTGTCCACCATGGATGCGGGAAGATAGTAAGCATCCTTCCACTCTCGGTGTCCGTTGTCACATCCCTTCTGCTGCAGAGGCTGTCCGAGGACTGAGCAGGCTTGGGCAGGTCTCTGCCTAGATGAGCACCTCCTGAGACAGGAGAACTCCAGGTGCTACTGCTCCATTTCTGTCCATGAGCCCTGCTTTCCTCTCATGGGAGATGTCACGGCTACTCCCAAAGCCTGTTTCCCAAAACCCTATTTCTCTCCCATCCTCTCCCTCCTTGTGTGCCTTTGGTTGGCTCCAGGAACCCTTCCCAGTCTTCCTGTATGATGTGCAAAGTGATCACAACACAGGAAGGACACAGACCTGTTGGAATGGGTCCAGAGGAGGCCACGAAGATGCTCCAGGGGCTGGAGCCCCTCTGCTGTGAGGACAGGCTGAGAGAGTTGGGGGGGTTCAGCCAGGAGAAGAGAAGGCTCCGGGGAGACCTTAGAGCCCCTTCCAGTCCCTAAAGGGGCTCCAGGAAAGCTGGGGGGTTGGACTCTGGATCAGGGAGGGGAGCCCTAGGACAAGGGGTAACGGTTTTAAACTGAAAGAGGGGAGATTGAGATTGAGATGAGCAACTTCTTTGGTGTGAGGGTGGTGAGAGCCTGGCCCAGGTTGCCCAGAGAAGCTGTGTCTGCCCCATCCCTGGAGGGGTTCAAGGCCAGGTTTGTTTGGGCTTTGAGCAAGCTAGTCTGGTGGGAGGTGTCCCTGCCCAGGGCAGGGGGGTGGGACTGGACGGGCTTTAACGTCCCTTTTAACCTGAACCTGAATTCTATGATTCTATGATCTGGGGCCTCTTTCTTCTGCCCATCTCCTGTTATCTCAAAGCTGAAGGGATGTCGGTGTTTCTCAGACCTCTTCTGCTTTTTTCAGGCTTGGTTGCGATGGGCCAGTGTGTACGGACATGAGATGTTGGGGGTGGAGAGGCAGACCGGAGTGCTGTGGGTGCAGAGACCTTGATTCTGCAGGAGACACCAAAGCTCCCTTATTATGGAGATGACAGCCGGAGGCTGGTGTTAGCCCTGCTGTAGGGAATAGCACCCTCTGGAACATCCTTTCTCTTGCCTTGCTGTTTCTTAAAGCTGGAGGGATGGTGTGCCAGAGGGATGGTGTGCCAGAGGGATGGTGTGCCAGAGGGATGGTGTGCCAGAGGGATGGTGTGCTGTCTGCGAGCATCTCCTGCGCCCTGGGAGGGTGAGGAAGCAGCAGGGTGCAGAGGAGGTCGTGGTAAATGGCAGCGTGCAGGAGAGGGAAGACTCTGAGAGATGTCTGCAGAGATCAGCCTTATTTTTTGTCGTTAATGATCTGAAAGAAGGTGCAAACAGCATGTTAATTAAGATTTGCAGAAGAAATATTTAAATTGAGAGGTGCAGCAAAGGGAGAAAGAGCAGTAAGGCAAAGGAGTCATAGGAAGAAGGTGATGTGGTGAGGAGGTTTGATCTGGAAGGGGAGCAGCAGATGCCACCCAACCCAATACATTAAATGTGGTATTTTTCCTCAAAGTTGTCCTGAGCGTAGCGTGGTTGGGGAGTGGGCACAGGGGTTCTGGGGCAGGGTCTGGCCTGGGGAAGGGACCTGCTTGTAGGGCTGGGAGGGAGAGAATGGACAGACCTGGGGCTACCCCTGACCAACCTCGGGGTGCCCCTGAGCAACCTGGGCACTGATGGGCATCTTCTGTGAGTTCGGCTGCACCAAGGGGTTTGGCCAAGAGAGAGGATTGTTTACCAATTAACAGCCACTGTTATAATGCCTAACGTGGATGATCCCAACTCTGGTCATGGTTCATCCTGGGACATGGCCTTGGAGGACCTGGGCTCAGGAGCAAGGCTCCACCTGGTGAACTGGCGTTTATTGGGTCTCCGTGTTGCTGTTCACCGTCCCTTTTAGTTAAATTAATTAGAAATCTGTTAACTCAAATTACAGCACGGCTAAAACCTAATGCAAATGTTTGCTACACCTGCTCATTGAGCGCTGCTTTATTATAGCCCTTGGCGATGGCTGGGATGAGCCAGGAGAGGTTTGTGTGCTGAGTTCCAAGGTTTGGTCCTTGCTGGTGGCATCTCTAACTTTGGTCTGTGTTAGGTGGATGTGTCTAACCTGCTCGTTTGTGTCCATGGTCCAGTGGTGTTCTCTGCGTCTGGGTTGCCCTGGGAGGGGATGAAATGTTGGAATGGGACCAGAGGAGGCCACAGAGAGTGTCTGAGGGCTGGAGCCCTTCTACTGTGAGGACAGGCTGAGAGAGTTGGGGGGTTCAGCCTGGAGAAGAGAAGGCTCCAGGGAGACCTTAGAGCCTCTTCCAGTCCCTAAAGGGACTCCAGGACACATGGGGAAGAACTCTGGATCCAAGGAGTGGAACGATGAGACAAGGGGGAATGGTTTTAAACTGAAAGTGGGGAGATCTAGATTAGATCTCAGGAAGAAATTCTTTGCTGTGAGGGTGGTGAGAGCCTGGCCCAGGTTGCCCGAGAAGCTGCATCTGCCCCATCCCTGGAGAGGTTCAAGGCCAGGTTTGTTGGGGCTTTGAGCAAGCTGGACTGGTGGGAGGTGTCCCTGCCCAGGACAGGGGATGGGACTGCTTGGTCTTTAAGGTCCTTTCCAACTTTAACCATTCTATGATTCTATGAAATGTTTGAAAGAGAGATAAGGTGCTCTAGAGCTGAATGCTGTGACTGACAAAGAGGAGGAGGACAAAAATTAGGGGACTGGAAGACCAGAAGGGACTCTGGGATTATCTTCTCTGCCCTCCAGTGCCGCACAGAGCACAAGAATTTCCTGAAGCCTTTATTTCTCATTTGAAATAAAGCATAACTTTTTGAAAAGCATCCAGGCTTGATTTTTCTTAAAAAAAATAAATAAAAAATCGACAGTGATGGATAATCCACTCCAACCCTTGGCAAATTGTTCTAGTGTTTAATTACCTTCACGGCCAGAAAGGAAAGAAAAGAAAAAGTACACAGTGTGAAGAGCTCTGAGGATTGTGTGGTTATTGCTGATACCTGTTTGCTTACCGTGGTTTGCCCACTGGGATGACACAGGGCAATGCGATGCTCCGACATGGGGGTCTCACTCACCCCGGCTCTCTGAAGCTTCGGGGGGGTCTTTGTGCAGGGTTTGTGCTGGACATGGTCTTGGGGAACCCCCTGGGGGACTGTCCTTGGAGCGATGGCCCTGGGCTGCGAGACCCCCGTTTCGCCCAGCAGCAGGTAGGTAGGGATGGGGTGGGTTGTCCCACAACGTGGGACAATAATTGTTTTTGGATGTCGTGCTGGAGCAATAGTGGCTTCAAAGTTAGAAAAGAATTAGGGATCTTTTATCCCCAGGGCAAACCTTTGTATCCGTGTTCAGAGGAAGCAGCAGGAGGGATTTGGGCCAGCACCGGGCTGAATGCTGGGCTGTTCTGCACTGGTTTGATTTGGTCCACAGAAGGGATGCTTTGGTGTAAGAGTGCTTTCCAGCCCAAACCATCTTCTCTTCCAGCTGGGCCCTTCTTCTGTGACTTCAACCCTTTTTACTGTGGTGGCCAGCAGACCCTCAGGGCTTGCTCTCATGCTAGCTGGGCTGCCTTGCTGTGGTTGTGCTGTGGTTGACTGCAAAGCTGCAGAACACCTTGGGGAGCCACACCACATCCATGGCAGGGAACAGAGCTGGCCGAGGAGCCCAGGCACAGTCTGGAAAGACCAGAGCCTGTTTCAAGAAAGACTTTGTCCAGAACCCAGAGGAGCAACAGGACTCCCTCATCCTTCACCGCTTTGGTAGGGAAGGGTGGTGGCTTGTGTTCGAAGGACATCCATCCTCCTGCTGCTCAGAAGTTGTTCAGCATCTCAAACAGATGCCCAAACAGCAATCGCCCTCCATGTCAGCAGCTTGGCAGCCTTCATCATTTATAGGAGCACCCAATCTCTTGGGCTTCAAGGTGGCTTCTTCCACTGGGTTTTCCTTCTGTCCTTCAAATAAGTCCCAGCCTTGCTGCTCTCCAGCTTCAGCTGAGATTCACTCCTGTGCCACGAGCCCTGCAGTTCTGCGCACGTGTAGGTTGTCCCAACCAGCCTTCTTCTCCCTCCTCCTCCTCCTCCTCCCATCCCTCCTCCTTTCCCGTGGGTCTCAGCAATCCTCTGGTGCCTGGCGGCTCCTGCTCGGCCAGCGCGGGGCACGTGGAGCACGGCGGGAAGGACATTACGTGGGAGAATATGCATGTTCACAGCTCAGAGGATTAAAGGCCCGTGTTCTTATCACTGCAGAACAGAGTATTATAAATCCAGCCTTAGAATACCAAATCCCCGCGCGGCTTGGCCATTGTTTGGGAATATTAAAAAGCTCGGAGACAGAAATAATCAGTTTCCGAATGACACATTGTCAAATAAAACATTTCTCATATTATCCCTTCCTTCCCCTTTCTCTCTCCCGCTCCCTCAGTTGGATAATTTAACATGAAAAATAGATTAAAATGAGGCTGGCTTGAATGCCTCCTAAGTTTGGCTCTTTTTTTTTTTCTTTTTTTTTTTTTTCTTCCTGCTTTTCCCCAGGAAGCTCTCGCTGCGTGTGTGTGTCGTGGTTAAACAAGCGGCTGGCGGCGCGGGGTCAGGGATGGAAGGAGCACATCGAAACTGAGCCACCGACTGTGAGCCCACGAGTGCTCACACTGGGGCTGGCACGGGCACCCCCAGCCTTTCCCGGGCAGAGCAGAGACCTCTGGCTCATCCCCAAAGGATGCGGGAGCCACGGCCGGGGTGGGCTGGGAGCCCTCGGCTTGTTTGAGCCAACCCTGTCATTCCCAGACTGGGGAGGGAACGACACTCTAATAATCTCTGTGCCTTTGCACCTTTCTGTAATTCCTCCCAGGGAGAGAGATCTTTAATTCAAGAGATAGAAGATAGGTTTGTCTGCTCCAAGCTCTTTCCCAGGCAGGCAGGTGGCCCTGGCACTGCCATGGGTGCCCAGGCTCCTCCTGCAGGGCTGTCTTGGTCACCATGGCCTTTTCTGAGCATCGGGGTTGTCTCTGGTTGTGTTTTTCCAGGGAGGGCAGGTGCCCGTGGGTGTGAAGATCTCTGCAGCCACTTTGCAGATGCAGAGAGAACCCAGAGCGATGCCCAGCCCAACAGCTCAGTGGCTTGATGGTGGGGCTTTGGAGAAGGCTTTTCCCAGTAGTCATGTCTGTGAGTGATGTTCTGAAACCCTTCTGTAAGGTCACAGCCCTTGCTTTGCTGAAAGGAATCCGGCACACGAGCCGGCCCTGATTTTGCAGTGTGGCTTGTCGTGTTGAAATTTGTGGCCCTTGTCACCGTTCCTCCATTTTGGAGGGTCTTGGTGTGCTGTGATTTCTCTCTAGAAAACTGGAATTTTCCAAGGAAACAGCCCCAGTTTGTTGCTGGGTGCCTCACACTGGGAAGCTCCTGTGATGCTCTGGGGCCTCCGTGTGTCAGGACCCAAAGAGACGTGTTTCTCCTCTTCCAGCTTGAGGTGTCTATGTTTTTTCTTGCTTCTGAGCATGGAAGGCCATGAAAGGTCCTCATCCTGCTGGTCCTTTGGGTGTTGTGGTACCACAGGGCATGAACTTGGTCAGTTCAGCGAGCTCTGCCCTTCTCCCATGCAGAGATCCCTGAGCATCTCCTGGCCACTAAACTGCCTTTCCTGATGGCATGTCACCTAAACTGGAGAAGTCAAGGAGCAATGTCCTCCTGAATCCCCAAGCCCTGCTCGTGTTAGTGCCAGTTAGGGAGGAGAGGAAGGGTTCCTGATGGGAGATGCCGGGCTGACCTCCTCTCTGCAGCAGGTCGTGGTGCCAGGCTGGTCCAGGGAAGCATCTCTCCTCCTCTCCTGCTCCCGAGGCCTCTCCCTGAGCTAACTCATCCCATGAGCTGTGATTTTTTCCATGCCACCTCTTTCCAGCTGATCCCGTTTAGGAGCTGGAGCCACGCTCTTGGGAACGGCACGGTGCTTTGTATGGAATGCAGATGAAATATTGACACGTCTCAGCTCTGCTTTCTCACACTCTGTAAAGGTCTGGGCTGTAGCATCCCCCATGCCAAAGAAACGCCTGCCCTGACCCTGGCTGCCCCCTGTCACGCTGCAAAGCCCCCATTGCTCACACCCCTCCTGATTTACATGCCCTGCTTTGCTTTGCTTTGCTTCTCTCCCACAGGATAAAATTGCTCCAATGCTGCGGAGCTCAGGAGCCTGGGAGCTGGCACATACGTGGCTTTTGCCTGCATGGGGCTGAGTGTCTGTGGCCAAATTTAACCCCCCGAGCAGGCAGAGGCAGGGCTGGCTCCCTTTAGCTCTTCCCAGCCCAGCTCCCTTGGGAGGAGAGACCAATTCCATGGACATACAGATATTTAGGAAAGTGGGTTTTTTTCAGTAAAGGTGTGTTTTTTTGTTTTTTGTTTTTTTTTTTTTTATTTTGGATGGTAAGGTAGCTGGCACCTGCACTGGAAAAAAATGGGAGAGGAGGGGAAGAGGAGAGCTTTGCAGGGCAGGTTTTGGTCTGGAATACGTGGTGCTGTGCTCCCAGGTCTGCAGCTGAAGTCTCGTTGAAACCACGGGCAAATCTCAACCCACAGTGGTGGCACTGGGGTAACTGGGCCCCGGGGAGCAGCGGTTCTGTGGTGCCATTTGTTGCACCGTCGTTGGGGTGAAATGTTGTGTGACTCTGCTGAGGCTTTACTGCTCCCCTGACAGTGCCTGGGCTGTTTTAATGAGGTTTTTTTCTCCTAAGTGGTGGGATGTGATTGCCTCCTTTCCCTTTTCCCAGTGCAGGGTGGGAGGGGGTGCTCACCCACCTCGGCCTCTGTGGGCTGGGGGGACCCAAGGGGTGCGTGGTAGGGACGACGTCCCTGGGAGAGTGGGTAAAATAACTTGGGCAGAGCTGAGCCAGGGGTGTCACTGCACTGTCCCCTGCCAAAAGCCACCTCTGGCACCCTGTTTCTGCCCGTGATGTCCTACCCCAGGGGTGGCTGCTCCGTGAACTCGCCCAAGTGCGGTTCATGGAAGGTTGATGAAAGGGTGCTCCGGGGGTGGAAGAGGAGAGAGTCCATGGATGCTGGCTGCAGCATCCCCTGGTCCATCCCTGTGCCCCCTGCATCTCCTGACCCTTTGCTCTCCTCCACAGGGTGGGCTGATCGCTCTGCTCCTGCTCCTCTTGGTCTTCACGGTGGCTCTGTACGCCCAGCGGCGCTGGCACAAGCGCCGCCGCATCCCGCAGAAGAGCGCCAGCACCGAGGCCACCCACGAGATCCACTACATCCCCTCGGTGCTGCTGGGCCCCCAGGCCCGCGAGAGCTTCCGCAACTCGCGCCTCCAGGCCCACAACTCGGTCATCGGGGTGCCCATCCGTGAGACCCCCATCCTGGATGACTACGAGGACGAGGAGGAGGAGGAGACGCCGCGGCGGGCAGAGCCGAGCACCAGGGAGGATGAGTTTGGCAGCCAAGTGACACGGACGCTGGAGAGCCTGGGCCGCGGCGGGGAGGAGAAGCCTGACTATGAAAAGAAAGGTTTGTGGCTTTTTTCTCTCCTCTTTCCTTCTCCCCATCCAATGGGGATGAGGCCAGCCTTTTTTTCAGTGGTGCACAGGGACAGGACAAGAGGAAATGGGCACAAACTTGAATATAAGAAGTTCCACCTAAACATGAGGAGGAACTTCTTTGCTGTGAGGGTGGCAGAGCCCTGGAAGAAGCTGCCCAGAGAGGTGGTGGAGTCTCCTTCTCTGGAGACATTCAAACCCACCTGGACACATTCCTGTGCAACCTGCTTTGGGTGGACCTGCTTTGGTAGGGGGGTTGGACTAGATGATCTCCAGAGGTCCCTTCCAACCCTATATCATTCTGTGATCCCCTGCCGGGGTGTCCTGTGCAGTGTCACCTAGAGAGGAGGGCTCATCCATGCATAGCCCCTGTGGCTGGCGCTTGGCTCTCCAGGCTTTGGTCCTCGGTTGCCATCTACAAGAGGGTTAGCAGCCCTTGTCCTCAAGCTGCCCTTCCTGAGAGGATGGTGCTGGGGAAACTGAGGCACGGTAGCTGTGAGCTGCTCCAGGACCAGGTCTCGTGGCGCTCCCTGAGTGCCCATCACTGGTGGTTCAGGTGCTGTGGGAGCCTGTGAGCTGTGTGCTTGGGAGCTCTGCAGAGATCTGACTGCCTAGGATTTGACCTGTCCCCTTTGCCCCATCCTCTTCCAAAACCCCTCTCCCGTTTCCAGCACGAGCCTGATGAGATGGGAAGACGATGGCTCTGCTTCCAGGCTTGGTG
>JAHREE010148507.1:0-13611 GCA_033628505.1 Tringa tobata | reverse complement strand
GCCGGGCCCAGGTTGGCCAGAGAAGCTGTGGCTGCCCCATCCCTGGAGGGGTTCAAGGCCAGGTTGGAGGGGGCTTAGAGCAACCTGGTGTGGTGGGAGGTGTCCCTGCCCAGGGCAGGGGGTGGAACGGGATGGTCTTTAAGGTCCCTCCCAACCCAAAGCATTTTATGATTCCATTATTCTATGACATACCTCCAGGTATGGTGACTCCACCACTGACCTGGGCAGCCTCTTCCAATGCTTAATAACCCTTTCAGTGTAAAAATTTCTCATAATAACCATCCTAAACCTCCCCTGGTGCAACTTGAGGCTGTTTCCTCTTGTCCAATCACCTGTTCCTTGCGAGAAGAGACCACCCCCCCAGCTACCCCCTCCTTTCAGGGAGTTGGAGAGAGTGTGGAGCAGAGATGCTTTTCCTAGGACCACGACAGTCCTGAGCAGAACCCCTGGCTTGGGTTACTCTTCTCAGGAAGACAGTTTTGCCAAAGGCTACACACAAAGCTGATAATGAGCAGAAGTCAGCGCTAACTGGAGAGCGGCAGCCAAGCCACACATCCCCAAGTGGGAGCTCCAAACAAGTCTCCCAAGCACCCAAATTAGCAGTTCTGGCCTGTAGCCCACTCAGCGATATGCATCGTCCAGCTTTTCAAAACTATTAGATGAGAGGCCACAGGATTATCATAAGAATACATTACTAAAGCCAAAAGGAAATCGCTTTGTTTCTACCATAATCAATCTTCATTGACTGGAAGACAATGTAAACTAGTCAACTTGGAAAACAAGACAGATATCCAAGAGCCCTGCAGAGCATTCCATGAGATCCAAAGCCCTATTTTCCAAAATTACAGGTGAAAGTAGGGTCAGGAAGGACCTGGTGCTTCATCCTTTCAAGGAGCACATGGCACAGTTCCACGCACACAACCTCACAAGCTGCTTTTCCAGCAAAGCCTCGTGCTTCACGCTGGAGTCTCTTCCTCACGCTTGTTTGCAGCAGATGATAAATAACACCCTCCTCTTAAAAACTACTGGTAGTTGTTCTGAATAATGCTAATTATCACAGGGACCCAGCCCAGGTGAACAGGCTCATAATCATAGAATGGTTTGGGTTGGAAGGGACCTTAAAGATCATCTCATTCCACTCTGTGTCCTGGGCAGGGACACCTCCCACCACACCAGGTTGCTCCAAGCCCCCTCCAACCTGGCCTTGAACCCCTCCAGGGATGGGGCAGCCACAGCTTCTCTGGCCAATCTGGGCCAGGCTCTCACACCAAAGAAGTTCTTCCCCAGATCTCATCTCAATCTCCCCTCTTTCAGTCTCAAACCCTTCTCCTTCCTCCCATGGCTCCCCTCCCTGATCCAGAGTCCCTCCCCAGCTTTCCTGGAGCCCCTTTAGAGGCTGGAAGGGGCTCCAAGGTCTCCCTGGAGCATTGTCTTCTCCAGGCTGAAGCCCCCCAACTCTCTCAGCCTGTCCTTACAGCAGAGGGGCTCCGGCCCTTGGGATATCTCTGTGGCCTCCTCTGGCCCCGCTCCAACAGCTCCATGTCCTTCTGATGCTGGGGATTCCAGAGTTGGTCCCAGTACTCCAGGTGGGGTCTCACGAGAACAGGGTAGAAGGGGAGAATGCAAAAGCTCATGCAAAAGCTTCACTGCACTATCACCTGAAAAATCCACAGAAAAATCTGCGCTCCCACAGGGCAGCCTCGTGCTACTCCCCTCAGATAGAACAAAATTCAACCAGCCACTTCCTCCATGCTTCTCTCAGCCATTACCACCAGCAGATAATTCCTGTCTGTGCATTGATTCGTGGACTTCTGTTCAACTGTGTTGTTATTTGGCTGGCAACAACCTCAAAAAAACGCACAGAAAAAATAAACACTTGAGAAACGCAGCAAAAAGTCTGTGAGGAATAGGAAGCAGATGGGCTGGATTGCTGCATGCCAAATCCTGATCACCTCCAACAACAGACGTGGTCAAGTGAGGGTTGCAATAAAAGAAGGAAAAAAAAAACACAAGAGGAAGCAAGGAGACTTCAGGCTTCCAGAATTTTTCATATCTATCAGCTCTGCCTCACTACCCATTTATCGACTGATTTACAACAGACTAAAGAAGAGCAAGAGATATGAGATCTACCACCCAGGGCAAAAATAAAAGTCTTCATTGATACATCTCAAAGGCCTTTACAAAGGCTGGTCAAGGAAGGCTGAATTGTACTACGTGCCAAAGACAGAACCTCCAGCCAGAGGTTACCTTTAAACTAATTTTTCCTTTTTTTCCCCCCCTCTTCTTCATTGGGCACTCCCAAGTCTTCCACAGAAAAGGCAAGCCTCAAGATCTCCTGTAATGTTGTTTGTGAATTGTAATTCTTTTCCATACCCAAGACCTGGAGAAGAAAGATTTGAACACAGGAAAGGGAAAGGGTGAACTGTCCCTGTAACAAATCCAGACTTTCATGCTAGAAGTAGTCCCCAAGCAGTTAAATGATAGTTCTTAAAGCTTATAAATGTAGGATCACACTGAATTCTGAGCCAGAGGAGCAGAGGTCAAAATCCAGCCCAGAGACCAAGCTTTTGCATATAAGAGCACATTTTTCCTACAGAAATCTTTCACCCATTAAAAGTCAGAGAAAGTTTCTGGAGAACTCTAGACGTGCACATCATTTTTAGCTGTTCCCAAATCTGACAGTTAAGTACCCAGCCCTATTCAATTTGCCTAAAATACAGCTAACAATTCTTGCATGCTTGAAAAGTTTCTGCAGTAACACTTAGTCTACAAATGTTATACCTTAAATTTATAAATCTTAAAACTCACTGTCCCATTTTGACTAAAACTCCAGCCAACTCCATTAAAAGTTTCTTCACCAAGTGTCAGCAGGGTTCAGTGCTCCAGAGCAGCCACACGCTCACAAAGGCTGCTAGGAAACACTGCATTTGGTGTGATTTACAGTCCCAGCGGTGAAAAATGGCTAACGTAGGATAACTTCTTTGGGAAGAGAGCCAAAGGGGCTCAGGAAACCTCCCCTGGGGCAAATGGACATGGAAGCAAACAGAAACTTCTTGAACATGCCCTCTGGGACACACTGTTTCCTGCAAACTCGGTCCCAGTCCTGCTCTCTCACACCCCCCTCCTCTGGATTTTCATTGCGAATCTGACTATCAGCATCATTAAACTTCTTGTTTTAGAAAACAAGAACATTAATCTCAAAATTGTGTCAAGAAAATATGCCCTTTTGATTACTTCCCACCCCATTCAAAAAATTTAGGATATTATTATTACCATTACTCATGCCTGCAGTTTATAAATATGAAGGTTAATAAAGCCATTTCATTCCCTGGGAATAAGTCGAGATTGATCTGTCTTTCCAGCTTATCACAATCTCCCAGCTGGGGGAGATAATCTACATTAAGAAATGGTGTCCCTATGATTAATGGCAGTCGTGGAGGCCACAAACATACCCATTGGATTTCACATTTTATCTGATACATGCATTTCAGGGGAGTAACTCTGGAGGACAGGGAAAGTGTGCCACAATTGAAAAAACTAAAAGTCTGCTTAGTTATTAAATCCACTAAGAAGCACCACTGCCTTCTGCTGCCGCATAAAAGCAATCTGGAGAACAGGCCCAGGGTCTCAGCCCAGAAACAAGCAGCTGGAAGGGTAGTAAATGCACAAAAACTCCAGACTTTAACTCACCTAAGCTGGGTATCACCTAGCCCACCATGGCACCACAGCCTGGGACCATCAGGCACCGGAGAGAAGCAGCCCCAGACCTCCCCCAGCCTCTGTATCAGCCATCAATTTGTATCCTTGAATGATTTCCTGTTGCCACCCAACCTCATGCCAGTTTTTGTGCTCAGTTTCAGTGTGCAGAAGGTACCATCACCTTGAATCCTGCACCTTTACCCTCAGCAGCTCTTTAAAAATCCATCTCTTTTCCAAGGGAGAGTATGTAATAGCTACAACCAGGAAGAGAGGGTCTGGCATCCACCTTGAACTCCTGAATCCATCTGCCTGACCCAGATGGCTGCAAGAATCCAGTACCTGTCTCAAGCCCTTTGATAATATCCTGTAAAGTGCAATGAAGCTGCAGCATATGGGGGAAAAAAAAGCTGTAAAACAAAACTCAGCCTTGATTTTCATCAAGTCACACAATAGGAGATGGATACAAAATTAAATTAAGATCACCTGCAGAGATGTGAGCAAACATTTATTAGATACAGTCACCTCCACAGCCATCCCATAAAAGGCAGGAGAAGGAATGATGACTATCTGTGACTGCACATCTGTCTTATCTGCCAGTGATTCTCACAAGAGACAATTCATGCCTGCAAAGAAAAGCAAAGCTGGACCCTAAAACGTTTCAAATTAACTCTATTTCACAAGGCAGAGCCTGCTCTTCCATCTCCTGCATGCAAAGGGGCTAATACTCAACACCAACAGGCATAAAACTCATGCTGAAAACCATTCAGCACATTTCAAATGCAAGTAACTCTTCGTGTGAAGAGGTATCTGTGATATAAGCCCGAAAAGCAAAAGTTTTCTTCAAACTTGCCAGCTTGTGCATGGATAGTTCAGATAGAAAAGCCCCCAGCACTCGCCTGTGTTGGCAGGGATTAGGTCCAGCAGGTTGAGAGAGGTCATCCTGCCCCTCTACTCTACCCTAATGATGCCCCATCTGGAGCTCTGTGTCCAGTTCTGGGCTCCCCAGTTCAAGAAGGACAGGGAACTGCTGGAGAGGGTACAGCAAAGAGCTATAAAGATTATTAGGGGCCTGGAGCATCTCCCTTACGAGGAGAGGCTGAGGGACTTGGGTCTTTTTAGTCTGGAGAAGAGAAGACTGAGGGAGGATCTGATTAATGCTTATAAATACTCAAAGGCAGGGTGTCAAGAAGATGGGGCCAGTCTTGGCGCCCAGGGATAGGACAAGAGGAAATGGGCACAAACTTGAATATAAGAAGTTCCACCTAAACATGAGGGGGAACTTCTTTACTTTGAGCGTGGCAGAGCACTGGAAGAGGCTGCCCAGAGAGGTGGTGGTGGTCTCCTTCTTTGGAGACATTCAAAACCTGTCTGGACATGTTCCTGTGCAACCTGCTCTAGGTGGGCCTGCTCTGGCAGGGGGTTGGACTAGATGATCTCCAGAGGTCCCTTCCAACCCCATATCATTCTGTGATTACTGCACGACAACAGGTTACATCAGTGTAAAACAAAAGTGTCAGACTAATTTTACACAGTTCAGCATTCTGCGAGAGAAAAAAAAAATGGTGAAAGGGACAACACAGCTCATCTGAAAAAGAAAAGTTCTCACTGCACAAACTCACAGCCACTAAGGCGGGACTTAAACTGAGATGCACTGAATTTAAACAACTAAACCTTCCTGCCTGGGAGCAAGAGAGTCTGAGCATGATAAATTCCTTTCATAAATGCAGATCACCCTGCTCTTTCATACGGAGTCTTCAGCATTTATTTTTGTTACAGTAAATAACTGCACCTTTGGGATCATTTTACAATTCAAGTGTTTGCATAAACCTGTTGCAAGTCAACGCGCGCATTCCCCGGGAGATTCACCACCCGGACAAAGTCATTCTTTCTCCTGGCTGATGAGAGGGGCAGCCAGTGGTTCAGGCTCCCTCAGGAAATAAAGACACAGCTCCATCCTGCCATCGCTCTGGCAACGACACCGCATTCAGGATTTACAAGAAAGGCACTGCTGAGGACCCTTTCTCCATCACCTGGCTCCGGTTTCAGAAGCAGGAAGCCAGAAAGGTGGATTGCAGCCATGCAGAACAGGAATGAAAGTAATAAGAACTACAAAATTAATTCAAAAACCTGGGACACGACTAGAGCAGCGACAAAGAAAGGCTCACCCATAGTTTTAGGGCCTCCTGTCTCATCAGCTGACAACAGCTCACATCCAAGAGGGCCAGTACAAGTGTACTACGGTCCCAAACCAACACTTGCACTTTCAGGACTGAAGCATTTGCAGAGGCAGGAGGGCAGTGCTCAGCTGTCACCACACAACAACCGTGTGTCACCTCCTCCGAGGAAAAGGCAGCAGATCAAAACCTGCAGCTGACAACTCCAGCTGGGCCTCTGTCCCTCGGATCAGAGGGGCTACCTGGGTCAGAGCCACAAGAACCTGATCTACAGAGACACCTGCACTTCCATACTAACTTGTACATCCAACATACAGCAGTCAATTGTTTGACTTGTGCATCAGCCAAAGTCACCAACAGCAATGAATTTTCACCACCTGTGTATGAAATGGAACCCCATTGACTTTAGCCATGCTCTCTGCAAAAACAAGCACAAGAAGCTAAGAGCAGGAAGCTTTTTATTACTGTGCTCACTTTATATTCATAAACTGGACTGTGATACACTGTTTTCCTGGTTTATACTACTCTGACCATGCTGATTCCATATTTTATCAGTGAAAACTCAATGCCTACTTTTCATAAAACTGCTGGACAACACCACCTTCCCTTCCCTAAATCATCTTGCAGGACACTCTGCAAGCGCATTCCCTTTTTGTCAGTGACCTCTAGTGGTGAACACACGCAGGAGAGGAGGAAGGAGAGGAGGAAGAGGGCCACTTCATAGCAGTTACACAGGGAGAGATTGATCCTTTCTCCCTCCAAAAGAAAGCCAAGTGGTTCATCCATCTCTCTCTTGCAAGCTGCAGCGCACAAGTCGACACAGGCTCAGGGAAGGGAGTACACACAGAGCAGTGTGCCTGCCCCCAAGTCCATGGGGCCACTCTCCCAGTGTCACCATTACAACCAGCAGAAGCATTTTGCCTCCTTCCCCCTCCCCAGGGTGATAAATGCAGATCCCCATGTTCCCCTTGTAACCCGCTTCCCTCCTAAGCACACAGCCTTCTGTGACCCATGGCCTGGCCTGCTGCAGCTCAGCAGTGTCATCTTGGCCCAAACTGCTGAGAAAATAATTAAGTTTTGGGAAAGAGCTCTGAGAAGTCCACGCCACAGAGGCACACGAGATCAGGAATGTGTAATTGCAGCCAGAGGTGGGTTTTTTGAGAGGTAGGTAGAGAGCAGCCCAAAGGTTCATGATGAAAGACACCACCATGGGAAGAAAGGGGGAAACAGCACATCCCAGGTCCATCCTGGGGCCAACCCATCCCATCCCAACCACCAGCTGCTCGGCCAGCAGAGCACAGGGATCACACTACAGCTTAGCCTAGTAGCTGTTGATATCCTCCCTCCTTTTCACGTGCTAACCAAATACATGAGTTCGATTTCCTATTTGCAGACAGAACACAGAAAAAGAAACACGAACAGAACTGCACAGAGACAGGGACAGTAACACCCTGAAACAAAGGAAGGATTACAGTTGTCTCCAGGTCAGATCGGGCTCACCAGCTCCTCTGCTGGCACAGCTCCTCATCCCAGGGCAGCACCCAGCAAATCTTGCAGCAGAGTGACCGCTCCACCTGCAGCTTTGCTCCCTGTCACGACACACCAGCACAGCACAAGCCTGCCTTTCATCAGCTGACATACCCACGGCAGGATTTCTGTTTAGACACCGGAATGTGAATCAGTGGCAGAGACATACATTCAGATCCGAATCTTAGTTTTGGAAGTAATTTCTCTCAGACTGAAAATAACAGGTTTCCATTGCAGCATTTGCTCAGTGAAGAGGTCAGCCCATAACTAGATCCAACACGCCTCCATCTTTCTCAGGACAGATCCTCCAACAGCTCATATTTTACCCTCCCTCTAACTAGACCCTACGGATTCGAATCCAGCAAGTAATATTTTAATCAATTCAGCTGATGAGTGACAAATGCCTGACAGTTCTACACTCGGTCTAACAGCAGTACCTTTGCTTTCTTCACGTGGCCCATGATATCACCGAGATCTTCAACATCAACAACAGCGTTCGTGCCTCCAGCTTCCTCAGCATCAGCCTCCTCCTCACTACTGGTTTCAAACAACTCCTCTGCCTGGGTAAGAGATCAGAGAAAAAAAAAAATTAGGAATGTATCTGCATGTTAAATATAAGACCTTCATCTATGCTAAGCAGTGAAATCAGCTCTCACAAGCAGTAAAGGCTACTGAAAAGCAAGGAATAGTCTGTCAATAACCTGGACAACATATATGAGACACATTTAAACTTAGGGCTTCTATCAGTGTGTATTTTTAAGAGTTCAGTAGTGCACAGCCAGCCTGAAACTCAGTCCAGATATCCTGCCTCCAGACTGCTCCGTTCTCCTCACGTGCTGATCTGATCACAGGAGAAGAGACACAGAAGAACCCAGCTCCCGCTGCATCCCACTGCAATGATCCAGAATCTTAAATCCCCTTAAGTCCTCCAGGTGCCCCTGTCTAAATGCACAGGGAGTGAGAGATTTACTTTCCAACTCAACCTCTTCACAAAGCACAAGAGTTGTCTCTTGTTTCTGTGCACAGCCGAGGTACAGCACAACAGCATCGGTGTAACAGCAGTATTTATTCCCCTTGCTCCTGCAGCCCAGCACCCTCTAATCCACTCAGCCAGAAAAGCCCCAATTTTCCTACAAAAATCCAACGTTGCCTCAGCAAACATTTCAAATCCACACCAAGTGGATTGCAGGGAGGATTAAAGCTCCAGGTCTTGCACTGTAGAGCAACAGAGAGGATTTCTCATTCAACACCTGCACTCAACACTCCAGAAGGCACACAAAATCACTACAGGCAGACACAGACAGAGGAAGTACAGGACTTGCTCCGATAACACTGCTTTCCAACTGCCTTTGGAAAAACCATGGGACAGAGGCAAAGCACCTGAGCTTCAACAAGTTGCAGTGGAAGCAGCTGAACTGCTCACAGGGAACTAAATGCTTCACTTGGCCATGATTCAGAGCAAAGACTGATGAGAGCCCAGACTGGCTCACTGGAGCATCAGTCACAACTTATACCTCCCCCTGTTCAGAAGGACGACTCCCTCATCGTATAAATGCCACCCAGCTGAGGGCCATCACTAATGCTTTGGCCCTTCTTTTTGGATGGCTTTATTCTACCTGGTAACCACCACAGGATCTCATCACTCTTCTCTCTCTGCTCCACAACAAGGAAGTATCAAGCTCCCACAGCACCCCCCTGGGCTGCAGGAGGGAGGAGAGAAGTCAAACAGTGCTTCAAAGGGCATTAAACCAGAAACAAGGCCCTGCAGATTTTAGCTCTACCTCAGTATTCTCATGTTCTGATGCTCCATGTTCATGATCTGAGCTCTCTTTGCTCTGCTTCCTTGAAGATTTGCACTTCCCTTTCTTGCACTTCCCGCTGCAGGGCTTCTTCTCCCCTCTGCAGAGCACCTGGAGTCGGCTGAGGAGCTTGGCTTTCCAGGCTTCAAAGTCGGCCTCGATGCTTCCGTGCTTGCTCTGGGCCACGTTGCAGTCCCCCTCGGCACGAGTCAGGATACGGCTGGCACCGAGCATCCACAGCCACCTGTCTACGCTTCTCCCAACCTAGGACAGGATGGAAGTCAGAGGGACATTAAATGAAGCCCAAGCTAAACAAAGCAGGTAATTAAGAAAGCAAGGACCAAGTACACGAGATAGAGGAAAGGGCTCTAAATCAAAAGGCAGCAAGTGAAAGGGTTTAGAGCACCGTGCCCTCATGCACTGATAGAAAGCTTTCAAAGCTGGGAAATTAACTCAGTAAGGATTTACCAAGTGTATCCTCAGACCTCCCAGATTAATGCAGTGCTTATGGGACTCCTTTCCCATTTAACAGGGCAGCACAATTGCTCCAAAGCTGCACTGCCCATGCCCTAAACGCAGTCTCTAATCAAGTCCGCACAGCGGCTGCAACTCTCACACAAACTACCAGCATCGCTCAGTTTTGTAGCATTTGAGAAGGTTTAGCTTTTCAGAGAAGCAGAAATCGGAGAAATGCACCCAGGAGATACTTACCACGTTGTAATGATCAACATAAACTGAGTTTCCCAAGGCAAACACAGCGTATCTCAGGCCTTTCAGATAGGTTTTCCCGAAGCGGAAGTCATTCGCAGCCTCTCCCAACCACTTACAGAACCAGGCTGCGCTCTCCGTGGGCTGTCCATCCGTGTACGTGGCTACCAAGAACACACAGATGTTCCTGCTCGTTGTCTAACAACGTAAAGAGAACAGAAGAGAAGAGATCCTTGCATTTTTCAGGATGCTTTACATCAGACAGAGAGCTGGAAGAACACAGAGACACTCACAAGACGCGAAAAACAAGATTTTTGCTAAGTGGGTTAAGAATCATTGGCATGGGTGCTGCAGGTGATAAACCCAACGGTGCTGAATGACCCTGGTCCCCACAAAGCCACCTGAAACCAGCCAAGGGACATCAGGCTGTTGTCCCCCTTCCTGACAAGGACATGGTAGTAAAACACAACCAGATACCGACCTTCCCTACCCCGGTCAACAAGCAACTGTCAATATTCATGGAATAAAAAAAAAATCCATCCTTGATTACTCAATATAAACACACCTCCCCAAAAGTTTAACTTGTACGTCTTTGAAAGCCGGAGAAGTATCATGGAATCATGGAATTGTCAGAGTTGGAAGGGACCTCTAGAGGATCATCCAGTCAAATTCCCCTGCTAAAGCAGGGTTGCCCAGAGCACATCACTCAGGGCACATTGCTGGCTCCTGGATAATTTACTACCCAGCAGGACCTTCTCCTCAGAACTGCTTTCCAGCAGGTCCACCCCCAACCTATATTGATGCCAGGCATCAATATCTACTCATTCTGGTTTTAAGCCCTTCCCCAGGTGTTTGCTATCACAGACCAGGGGGACCTGGTGCAGCTGCTCTCACATAACTCACACCTGACCACACTCAAACAAAATCACTGTCTGGATCAAAATATTCTACACAGTCCTCCCAGTAATTTTCAATATTCAGGTATTTGCTGCTGAGGGCTGAAGGGCTGTACTTGCTTACATAGAAGGGAAGCAATTTTCAACCCACAGCTCCAGGGATTTCCAGGATGACAAGAGAGAAACACAAGAGAGAAGAAAAAAGCCTTCAGAATCCCAGGAAAAGCTTGTATTTATTATTTATATTTTTAAGGTACCTACTTCCTCTGCTAAACAATCATCTGGATCGTAGTCCTCCATGCTGATGACTTCCACAGGCAAATTAAGAGAAGTAACTGCTTCAGCCAGACCTGCAGCAAATTTCTGAAAAAAAGAAATGTAGACAGTTGTCAACTACTTCAACCCTAACCATTGTAAGGGTCAAAAAAGCCCTTCTATGGCCAACAACAAGACGTCTCCTGGGAGAATTTTAATGACTAAGGATTTTACATGCACACAAATTAAATTTCTTTTTGAGAAATAAAGCACCTAAAGCAACAAGACCTGTGAGCAGATTAAGAGTATATTTTAGGAGTAAATTTTAAGCTTCGTAATCAATATCTCTATGTACGCCCCACTTAAATGAAGCGAGTAGAATAACATTTATTTTTATATAGTTTTCACTTATCTTTCACATTCTGCAGTGACTTCTAATGAAAGTTCTCATGAACTTTCCAATCTTTACACAGTGCAGTGCTTTTAAAGCAAGCAACATACTTGGATCTCAACAATATTGCAAATCAACTTCAAGCACATGGAAAAAAAAAAAAGTAAATTATACCTTTGCTGTGCCAGTCTGGGACCCATAGAAAATCTTTACTCCAGCGACATAAACTTCCTTTGCCTGCAGGGTGCCATATCCATTTACTAGTTTGTCTTCTGTTCCTTCAGAAGCAGCTGGATTCCCCTTGGATTTTTCACCCTAGGAAAAAAACCACTGTGTTTCATTCAAAGTGATGTTAACCCTATTTTCCCAAAGGCATTGAAAACACAAATCCCGTGATCAGACTCTCAGCACCACGCAAATGCAACAGTCAAAGCATTTTAGCTTCTCACACCTAGAGAAACACACAAGAAGCTATTTCTCTGAACTAGGCCACGCTACAATAGACTCATCTCAAACACTGGTGAAATAACAGGATCCAGCTGAACCTGAGAACCTCCCAACTCCTGCAGAACTTTACTCGCCTGCACAAGGAGGTTTTGGCTTTGAGTGGCCTAATCCCACTCTCACCCTAAAACCAGTCCAACCTCATCATTAACATCACTGGAAACATGAACCTGAAAACATCAGGCACAAGCAGAGTGATTTGCTTGAAGCAACAGAGCACCCCCAGCTGACACCCCCTTAGTAACAAAGTGAGAAGGGTTCAGCTGAGATCTGCTCTTATATCAGAGCAACGAGGATGCTTAGTTACCCACAAACATAGAAGAATCCAGACTGAGGATTATAACCAAAAGATAAACTAAACTACCTTTGGGGTTTGCAACCTGGGTGGGCTCACAGGGAAGCAGCACAATTTCACTACACCAGTGGGTGCCTTTACCTGACAACTACTCGCTCGCAGACACAGATTTTGAGCCCTCCTCAAACAAAAGCACTTACGGGTTCAGTTACCTTCTTTTTGGTTTTGGTGGTGAAGAACTGAACGGCGATCCAAATGCCGATCCCAGAAGCAACAGCAGAATAGATGTAAAATCTGTGCAGCCATAAGGACACCAGGCAAGTATAGAAAAAGTTCCACGTGTCCATTGAGACATCTAAATCTAGAATAAACCACAGATTTAGCAAAAGCAGATTCCTACAGCACGAATTTAGAATAAGCACACAAGAAAACAATCATACAGGACCCGTAGGCTCACGACATCTCTCTGCAGAAAACAGCTTTTGGCTAAATGAAGACACTACAATCGTATCAAGGAGCCTTCACCTCCCAAGAGGTGTGTAAGCTGAGTTCCATCTGTGTATCCAAGCTAATGTTTTGGGCTGTCATATGAAAACTCTGGGTTTTTCTTAAGACACAGGATGTTCTAAGGAAAGGCAGAAAATACTTGCGCTGTGCAAGGGTCTGAAAGTAAGAAGTTCTTGTGAAACATCCACTGTTTTGGTTTTGCAGAGACCCGATGTGCAGATCTCTGGAGCCAAAAAGCACTGTTTCAAGAGTGACATGATCTCGGCAGAGCTTGCTGCGGAACAGAACCCTTGCTTGTATGCACTAGACACCACTCTGATTACAACAGCTTTACCCAGAGTGTCAAGGTCAGACTGGAACCTGAATTCAACTGAAAGCACTTTTTCACAATTCTGTCACGTGGGTGAGGTTTGATTCAGGACAACTGAGATTGTTCTGAACCAACTTGAAAATTCAGGGCACGTAACGTTGTACCCAGGAACGCGCTTGCACAGTGCCTGTGAATACCTATCTCATGTGAAACATCCAGGAGCTTAAATAAGGCTTGTTGACTTAAAAAAATACTTAATGACTGAGCAACATAGACAACACCTTCTTACTGCTATCTGTAGTCCTCCTGCATCTTGTTTCTGCGGGCATCAGACAAGAGCCCAGAAACCGAGTATTTCCAAGAAGCTGGAAACTTTGTTATCGTACTTTTCCCCATGGCTCTTCAAACCAGATGAAAAAATACCCTCAAAAGGAGGGTATGCTCCTCACCCCTCCACCAGCAACACCGAACCCCCCCAGTAAGAAAAGAGCTGAGAGCGCTCGCTGCTGTGCCAGGGTCCCAGTGCTGCCAGCCCACAGAAGCAGC
>JAHREE010148506.1:0-11310 GCA_033628505.1 Tringa tobata | reverse complement strand
GTGCGAGGGGACAGCTCGGCTGCGGCGTGTTCGACCCTGAATTCGGCCCCGGCCCCGCTCGGAGGTGACGTTTGTCAGGCAGCTGCACAGGCGAGAGCAGGTGGAGAAATAAAAACAGGCGGCGGATGCGATTCGAGGTTGGAGAAATAAAAAACAGGCGGCGGGTGGAATTGGAGGTGACCTTGGCGTGCGAAGGTCGTCTGCCTGGCTGCTGGCACGTGCTGCGCAGGAAAAAGGGGGCTGAGGAAACCTGCCTTCCTTCCAACCAGGGCTGAGGATGCAGAGAGCTGATGCCCATCGTTGTATTTTTCCCTCTCCTTGGAAGTGGGGACATGCCAAGAGCAGGAGCAGCGCTTGGTTTTTTTGAGATCCAGGAGAAGTGGGAAAATCACATACCTGGAAGTACAGCCAGGCTAAGACTCCAGTATCCATTGGCAACCCACGGCCAAATCCAGCTTTGTCCCTTCTTTGCCCAGTGCCACATCCCCGTTGCACCCACCATGACGCGGGGACAGGCGGTGGCTGTCCCACGAACAGCCCTTTGCCATCTCTCAATGCGTGCCCGTGCTGCCTCCTGACTATCACACATGTTGCATGAAGCCCCGCAGAGCATATTTGAAAGGGTGGCAACGGAAAGAAAAGTGAAAATAGCAAAAAAACCCAGAAACCCAGTTTGAGTCTATTTGTTTTTTCACTACCTACAGCTTTTATTCACTTTTTTTTCTGGGTTTTCTTTTCTTTTAGCACAGAGTTACGCTGCCACTAAAGGAGTGTTTAAATGTTTCAGTGATGAGAAAATAAAACTTTGCCAGTTTAAAGCATTAAATTGGGAATGGTTTGAGGAAAGCCATAGTGTGATCAAGAGAGCCGGGGGGAGGTTGGGGCCAACCCTGGCCAAGTGTGTGTCTGTATTAACTAAAAGTAGGGACCTGAAACCCGGTCAGAGGGACAATTCTGGGAGTCATTCCCAGAGCTTTCCGTGAGATTAATTTGGCAGCCATTGGGTGATTCTTCCACATCTGTTGCTTGACACTGTCTGGGTGAAGTTACAGTGACTTTAAACCCCACTGGGACAGCAGGACCCTTCTCCAGCAGCATCAGCATGGACTTGGGTGCTGTGTTTAAAGAGGTAATGGGCACAAACTTGAACGTAAGAAGTTCCATCTAAACGTGAGGAGGAACGTCTTTCCTGTGAGGGGTGGGAGAGCCCTGGAACAGGCTGCCCAGAGAGTTGGTGGAGTCTCCTTCTCTGGAGACATTCCAAACCCGCCTGGACATTTTCCTGTGCCACCTTCTCTAGGTGGGTTGGACTAGATGATCTCCAGAGGTCCGTTCCAACCCCATATCATTCTGTGATGAATTGTCCCCCACCAGTTGTAATTTCTAACATTGTGTAAGGAGAGCTGGGTGACAGAGTGACGAGACGCAACGTCCCCAGCTAAGCCCTATCCCATAGGAGACATCCCCTGAAATCCTTGATGGAACATCTCTCATCCAGGCAGGCATGTCGGGACAACTCAGAAACCCTTCTCCCAGCGAAGAAGAAGGACACAGGAATCTCTCTCCCTGTCCCTCACCCGTCCCTGGGCAGTTGCACAAGCTGCCAGAAGCTTCTTGCTCCATCAGCTTTCCGCTCTCTGCTCTCCCACCGCCCCAAACCATGCCCTGGCTGGGGCTTTGCTGGATCAGCAGGACAGCTGGGGGCTCCCACCCACCAGGGCTCCTCCTTGGTGTTTATTCATCCATAACTCAGCTGGTTTGGCATGAAGCGGGGATAACCGCTGTCCCTCCGCAGCCAGCCCCGCCGGGTTAACGCTGGGACAATCATCTCCTGTTTCTCCAGCTTTTTCTCGGGGTGCTAAGCAGGAACTCTCATCCAGGAACCCTCCTGAGCTGCCATTGTTCAACCCTGACCCTGAGCATTAAATACCTCCCCGAGCTGCCCTCCCAGGAGGTGGTGTCACAGGCAGCCGGGACGCGGGGCTGCGGTGAACCATAGCGGTGCTTCTGGCACGGGGACAACATCCCACGGTCTGGGAGAGGAAAACATGGATTATGGCCCGGGCAGCACAAAGGGCAGTTGAAGATGGGGGAGAAATTGCAAGGACAACAGGCTGGATGTTCCTTCCAATGTCTGAAGGGAGCTACAGGAGAGCTGGGGAGGGACTCTTTGTCGGGAAGTGTAGTGACAGGACAAGGGGTAATGGTTTTAAACTCAAAAAGGGGAGATTTAGATTAGATATTAGGAAGAAATTCTTTGCTGTGAGGGTGGTGAGACACTGGAACAGGTTGCCCAGAGAAGCTGTGGCTGCCCCATCCCTGGAGGGGTTCAAGGCCAGGTTGGATGGGGCTTTGAGCAACCTGCTCTGGTGTGGGATGTCCTGCCCAGGGCAGGGGGGTTGGAAGTAGATGATCTTTAAGGTCCCTTCCAACTCTAACCATTCTATGATTCTGTGTAGAAATAAAGCAAAGTGGTAGCCCAGGGGCAACCTGGCTGAGTTCACAAGGAGTCTGTGCACCAAAGGGGCTGTTCTGTGCAAACGGGGCTGAAAATAAAGCTGTAATTAGCATTTCCCCCGGGGGGGGTGATTAGGAGCCTGTGAGATGCTGTTGACAGCAATACTGGGTCTTGTGTCTGTACTGGGTCTTGTGATCCTGCAGAGAACGGGGCGCTGGAGAGTCACTGCTGTTTTTCAGCCTGGCTTCGTAAAGAAATGAGGGGTTTTGTGATTATTTTGTGTGTGTGCCCAAAATACGGGCAGATGGAGGCTGCTGTTGCCACTCCTCCTCCTGCTGAGCATCAGGCTCAGGGGCATCCTCACCCTCCAGCTCTGCCCTCCCTCCGTGGACACTGTCCCCACCACACTCTCCAGCAGCAGCAATTTGAGGTGACTTGAGGACAAGGGATGAGGCTGCTCCTCACTCCCTTAATCCCCACTGATGCCCAAGCCATCAGGGCAGGATGTGGCACAAACTTGACCATAAGAAGTTCCACCTAAACATGAGGAGGAACTTCTTTGCTGTGAGGGTGGCAGAGCCCTGGAACAGGCTGCCCAGAGAGGTGGTGGAGTCTCCTTCTCTGGAGACATTTCAAACCTGCCTGGACACGTTCCTGTGGGACCTGCTCTGGGTGGACCTGCTTTGGCAGGGGGTTGGAGGAGATGATCTCCAGAAGTTCCTTCCAACCTCATATCTTTCTATGATTCTGTGACCTTGCTGGTTGGAAGGTCTGAGGAATTACTTAGCAAAATTATTTTTTTTCTTTTGGGTGTTTTCTGGAGCACTGCAGAGGATGTGACCTATGAGTCTAAAGTGTTTCTGAGTACTGACCTTCCTTGGGGACTTGTTGAAGGATCCCGGTCTTCCCTGTCTCTTGGTGTGAGCTGGTCCTGCTCATTCCAAAGAAGTTGTAAAGATACCACAACTGCCAGAGGAACAGAAAAAAAATGCATTTTTCTGTCCAGAATATTTCCTGAAGACTCTTTGGATGGTGGTTGTGAGTGAACGTGCCTGTCGTTTAAAGGCACAAGCAAAGACTGAGGTTGTTTGGAAAATTCAACTTTCTTCATGTGCTTTCCCATTGGTTGCTCAGCTCCAATCAGTGGTTTCTCCCAGACTCTGCAAAGTTTTCTTGCTTTTGAAAGTACAGCCTTTCCTAAGCAGTTTCAGCTCCGTGCCTGAAGGAACTGGAGCAGTGATTCATCAAGAGAGACAACACATCCCAAACAACTAGAAGGTCAACTGCTTCTTAAGGCAAAAATATTTTGCAGTGATTTATAGCCATATCTGGCAAAATAGAGCTCTTACATGGCTAAAACAGGCAAATAATAGATTGAGAAGAATTTCTTGTCCTCAACACTCGGCGCCCTTCTCATGGAAACATCACTCACTTTACATACTGTAACAAAATGTAAGTTTTATTCCGTTTTATTAGTAACGGGTGGGGAATAGCCAGTTGAAGAGTTGGACTGATGTATCTTTCTCTTTTGACCAGTGTTTAATATTCTAACCACAGTCCAGATGTAACATTTACACTGAAAAATACTTACAGATTCAACCTCATACCCGAAAAATTTCTAGTACAAATACAGTTAGTACATTAAAAAAAATGAACAACAACAACAACAACAAAAAAAACCAATCCCAGAAACTTCATAACAGCACAGACTGGTTATGGCCTTGAGTTAAGTTCAAGTATTTCCCAGTGGAATGCAATGCAAGCAAGAAGGTAATCTGGCTTTTACGTGGGACATTCCTGGCCCTGAAGGGTAAGAATAGAAATATAAGTGTGGGCACTTGATCCGGCCAAGTTTAGCGAGAGAGTCAACGTTTTATGATTAGTTCAGCTACAAAGCCAAACCCGTCTTGTGTGTGAACAAAACTACTAACTTGTTAAAAAAAAAAAAAAAAAGGAAAAAAGCGAAGCATGAATTCTAATAGTAGTGTTTCTTCTGTGGCCGACTGCCTGTCGTCTAATTGGAATTCCTCGAGCCGCCGGTTTGGTTTGTAATGGTTGTGATGGGGATTTTGCTTATGGTTATGCTTATTTTGCCTCTCTATCCTTTTCCTTCCCAAACTGACATCATAAAGAGGGTATTTTTGCTCCTGCCCCGAAAGGACTTGTTCCTGTAGAGACATTAAAGCACGTCGGTCGCCTTCATGGCAGTGACTCGGTGGAAAGACACAATATCCTAAAGGCTTTAGAGGCCAAGGAGTGGAGGAGGAAGGAGAGAAGTGAGCAACTCGATATACATCATCATCATCATCATGAGAATACTTTGTATTTCTAGGGCTGTCTGACTCATGCTGGCTCCTGTGTGTGGCTGAGATGGGATCTGGGAGAACTGGGGTCCCTCCTCCCCGGGGTCAGAGGAGTCAGCGGTGTCCTCCAGGCTGGCTGGGACCTTCCAGACAACTTTGCATCTCACCCAGGCAGCCCACAACACCAGAGCTGTTCCTGCTGGGAACGTGCCCTCGTGCTTCTGTCCCTGTCAGAACTGCTTGGAAAACCAGGAGAAAGCAAGATCAGCTCCCACATTTCATGCAGGGAAGTATTTCAAGCCTGATAAATGAGCTGGAAGGACGGCAGAGAGAGCGGTTCCTGTCTCTCTGCCCAAACGAGGAGGTTGTTATCGATCACCCAAGAGTCTGCCCTGGCTCTAGTACTCGTCAATATTGCAATTATTGCCTCTCACTATGGAAAACACTGTGTGCGTATTAAATGTGATGGTGACACCGGCCGGGAGGAGGCTGTGAATCTGCTGCAGGACAGACAGACAGATCATCCACAACGCCCTGGGTGCACTGGCTCTGCGGTTTTGGGGATGGGCACATGAAGAGCAGCAAAGTGGGAAGGTGGCCCGAGGACCAGCTGCTGGGAAAGACATGGACCAGCTGGTGGTGGTGGTGGTGGTGGTTCAAAGACAGCAAGGAAAAACGTATTAGAAAAGCAGCCCTTAGAGAAAGGTTGATGAGACTGGAGTTGTTTAGCTTAAAGCAGACTTGAGAAGGATGAAAGCAGCCTTCAAACACCCAAAAGCTTCTGCAGCCATTAAAGGCATGAGATGTTCTCCATGGCTGCTGAGGAGAGGAGATGCCTGGGGTTGCGGCAAGCGGCGTTGGTGTTAGCCATTAAGGAAGCATTTGATGGTGGCAAGTTGAGCAGAAGATCCATGGTTGCTCTAAGTGTCTCTGAACCTGCAACCACAGAGCCCAGGGATCTCCTCCTGTCACGCACTGACCAGCTATTTTGCTGGAGAAGTGGGTATAGCCCTGCTGTATAAAATGGCTTTAATGATTTGGTCGGGTCCCTGTGATCAAGTTCTGGGGTTTCTGGCTTAAAATTTGCTGTCCCCACCTTCCCCACGGTGAGGCCAGGGTGGTTTCCTGAAGCAAGAGCAAGGGAGGTACGTGCCTATCCCTGTGTTTGGTGACTCGCTGGTGAATCTGCAGGTCAGCAGGAGCCGAGGGGCCGATCTGAGCCATCGGGAAATGCTCAAGCCCCGTGTGGGGCTGAGGGAGGTACTGCTGGTAGGGGTGGGAAAACCCCCAAATCTGGAGTCCTGCCCAGCACAGCGCCTTCCGGCATCGCCTGAGAAGGACGAGTTTGTCTGGGGCTGTGATATTGCTGCTCATCTCAAAGGAATCAGAAAAACCCAGGCAGCATCCCACCACCGCTCTCCTCAGAGTTTCCGTCCTTCCCTGGGGATTGTGACTTTAAACCCACGCTCTTTCCCATGGGACACAGGGCTGGCGATAACCGAGAAGTCCCATCAATGTGGAGGACAAATTACCAGGGAGCAAATTTCCACCCAGCAGCACTTCTGCTCTCCTCCCCAGCAGCCCTGGGCTGTGGACCTGCCTGCATTTATCTTTCCACCATCAGCACCATCAGCAACCAGCTTCTCCTGCACTGCCCAGTGCAGCCCAGCCCAAGAGGAGAGCATGGAATGTTCCCACACAAAGGACAAGGACCAACAGCGCGGTTGGATATGTTTGTCTCCCCACCACCGTGGGGTGAACTTTCTGAGCCTTTCAGTCAAAATTCACGGCAGAAAGGCCGACACCACAGATGTGTTACTCCCGACCACGGCTGGTGAGGGGATGAACTGATGTCCTCCTGGATGAGGCTGTCCATTTTCAAGGGGAAGATCTCTAGCAGCGAGAGCGGGCAGCGCCCCAGGTGTTTTACTGGTGCCTTCAGCAGGACCAGGAATGAGCCTGAGAGCGTTCACCAGACTGTGACACAAAACCACAGTGAATACTTACAGCTGTATATCTTGTAGGATGTTTATTTGCTTTCTTTTTAAACCTACTTTTTTGCTGCCAGCACTGTTCTCTCATGGCATGGCACAGCTCAGTCAGGGTCTGGAGGAGCTGAAGGCCATACCCAAGTTCTCTGCCTGTACCCCAGACTGGCCAAAGGGCCCGGCTGCCTGGAGAACAGGCATCCTCAAGGCATTCAGGGACCGATCTCAAGAGACATAAGAAGGAAACCCAGGAAGAAGTCACATAGATAAGAAATACTGGCACAGGGACCTGCATGCGACTTTGGGTGGCCATCACAGCCCCGAGGGAACAGCTGGGCACAGGGACAGTGCTGTGTTCAGTGAGGATTTAGCTCTTTCACATTACATTTGATCCTGAAGGGTCTGCCTGTTTGGGTTCTCCATGGTGGTCAGTCAACCGTTGGACTCTTGGGAGGTTGCAAGAACATCGGCCAAGCCACAGGCATCTTGGGAACATCTCAGGGATCAGACCTGCTCTAAGACCTGGCAGAGTTGGGTAATGACTGGTTTCAGCCTCTACCATGCGGCAGGAGATGCTCCCCGGGATACCAGGGATGAGGTTTTCTTTCTGTTTTGTGTTACTGGAGGGGTAAAAAACCAGAGCCCCACAGCTCTGCAAGAGACCCAGTATGAAACCACCCTGACAAAGCACATCCTCAGCACCAGTGGGAGCCTTGGAGCTCAGCAGCTTGGTCTTAACATGCCCCCCAGATTCCTGTAGCTGCATGAAAACCACTCTAAAACCAACCCAAGCTCAAAAAGCTCCCTATAAACTACTGAAAAACTTCCTGCTGCTGGCTTGGTCCTGTCCCCCACTGAAGCCAGATCTTCTGCTAAGCCCCTCGAGCAAATGTGTGACACTTGCCAGTTCTCCAGGGGAGGCTGGAAGCTAGAAGCCCAAAAACATCTCCAGGATGAGATCAGCCGAAGTCCTGGACCAGCGGGGGTTTTTCCCAGGGGAGGTGGAAGGCTGTAAAATTACCAGAGGGTTGATATTACGTTTATATATATCTCTCTATGCCTATATTCACACACACATGTTCATATGTGTCTGTATATATACGTACAGGTACACACACACACAGCATATACACACTATGCAGAGATCTGCCACCTGCCACTATTTAGAAGGGTTTGATTAAACAGAAAAACAAATTCACCAACGCTGATCTTCCCACCTCTACTGAGATTCAGCAAACAGAGAAGTCCAAACCCTTTATAATTTTGTTTTCCTGGTTGCATAAAGGCACTTCCTGACGATGTGAAGCAGCAGTTGTTGGCTAAAAACGCTGTAACTGCAGCGATTCCCATCGCATCTGTAGCAAGAGCTACACAGGCACCGGTACGACACAACGTCACTGCTCGCTCCTGCTGGGGGGGGTTGATGGTATTTGCTTTTTGGTTCAACACAGAGGAACAAAAGACAAAAACCTTCCCTGTTTCTGCCCCATAACCTGATGTGGGTCCCAGCTCGTGGCTCGAACGATGCCTGCAAAGAGCACCTACCAATTTCGGGCAGGACATCAGCTGTAAGCGTGTCGCGAAGGTTCCTCCAGCGTGTCGGTTGTTTGCTTCTCGAGGGATCAGAAATTAATTTTGATTAAGGGTGTTTAGTAATTAAACACTGCCCTGACCTGCAGCCCTCCAGCCTCGCCGCGCAGGAGGGGAGCTGCTCGCTGTTGGCCTGACTTCTCTCCTGAGCCACCAGCAGCTCCGCTCCCCATCACAGCACGTTGTCCAGTCTCTGTTGGGAGCTGCGGTGGTGACCGAAGGGGTGGAAGATGCAGGGGGTTGTTCACTGGAGGTTCCCAACGGGAGAATGTGTTGGGAACAGAGAAGAAGTGTCTTTTGTTAACGCACTGGAAGACGGCACTAAATTGGTCTGAAACTCCTTTTCTCCCTTGGCTTCCGTATAAAAATTGTGCCTGTGCCCTGTGGAACGAACGCAAGAAAATACCGAAAAACAGAAACAAACCAAACCAAAATCCCCACTTACGCTGCCCTCTCTCCTTTTAGATGAAGCTATATCCATACAGACGTCTTTCCATCTTTACTGCTTGAGCTCCCTTTCTCCAAGGAGGCCTTGGGTTTAGCACCTTGTTTCTCCTGGGCGGTGTTGGCCCTGTTCTGCTCCACCACCGTGCCACCCGAGGCGGGACTGCTGGTTCGAGAAGGTTGTGTGTTGGCCTGGGTGCTGCTGTAGCTCTGAAAGGCTATGTCTAACTGCTCCTGGGCCACTCGCAAGTGTTTGTGAAGGGTGGACAAGTCTGCTGGGAGGTTCTCATCGGGGCTGGTGCACTGCTGCTCCTGAGCGACGTTAGCCAAGTTCTGCTCGTGAGCCATCAGGCTGTTGGGGATCTTGGTGGACTTCTCCGATTTCACTACCAGGTTGTACTCGGGAGGGCAGGAGATGTTCTTTGGGTAGGCGTAGTTGTAGGGAGGCTGCCTAAAGCTGTTGATTTTCCGATTGCGAATGGCATCTCGGATGGTCCCAAACCCTAGGTGAAACATCTCACACATGTTCAGCAGTAAGCACAGACAGCTCACGACGTACATCACCAGGAGAAAGATGGTCTTCTCTGTTGGCCGGGACACAAAACAGTCCACAGTGTGAGGGCAAGGGACTCTGTTGCAGACGTAATAGGCTTCTACCTCAAAACCATAGAGCAAATACTGCCCTATCAAAAAGCAAACTTCAAACGAAGCTCTGGTAAGTAGCTGGAAGACATAGATTTTCATCAGTCCTTCTTGCTGGATGCGCCTCCTCCCGTCGTGCTTTTGTTGCTCTTTGCTCTTGGGTTTGGCTTTGGCTTTCTCATGTTCTGCTGTATCGTCAGAGATCATGGGCTCCTCTTCGTCAGCCTCCATGGGGTCCTCCATGTTGCGCACCGCCTGCCAGTTCAAAGCAAACTGCTTCTTCTTCTTGAATCCCTTGAACTTCTTCTCCTCCTCCGCCGACCGGGCGATCCTATGGATGGCATAGCCCAGGTACATGACGGAAGGGGTGGATATCATGATGATCTGGAAGACCCAGAACCTGACGTGCGACAGCGGCGCGAAGGCATCGTAACAGACGTTGTCGCAGCCGGGCTGCTTGGTGTTACAGGTGAACTTGCTCTGCTCATCGGAGTAGATGGACTCCCCACCCACCGCTGTCAAGACAATGCGGAAGACGATGAGCACGGTGAGCCAGACCTTCCCCACGAAGGTGGAGTGATTGTGAATCTCTTCTAGCAGGCGGGTTAGAAAGCTCCAGCTCATGTTGGTCATAAGGGCTACTCAGTTATAACCTGCGGGAAGAGGGGGGAAGAAAAGAACATGGCTGTAAGATAACATCGGTGGCTGCAGACAGCAATATGGCTGTGACATTGGCATGGCTGGGACAGACAAAGTCATTTTATCTCAAAGAGGCACCCTTCACAGAATCACAGAATCACATGGAGTTGGAAGGGACCTCTGGAGATCATCTAGTCCAATTCCCTGCCAAAGCAGGTCCACCCAGAGCAGGTCCCAAAGGAACGTGTCCAGGCAGGTTTGGAATGTCTCCAGAGAAGGAGACTCCACCACCTCCCTGGGCAGCCTCTGCCAGGGCTCTACCACCCTCAAAGTAAAGAAGTTCCTCCTCATGTTTAGATGGAACTTCTTATACTCCAGTTTGTGCCCATTTCCTCTTGTCCTGTCCCTGGGCACCACTGAAAAAAGACCAGCCCCATCCTCCTGACACCCACCCTTGAAGTATTTATAGGTGTTGATCAGATCCCCCCTCAGCCTTCTCTTCTCCAGACTAAAGAGACCCGAGTCCCTCAGCCTTTCCTCTTAAGAGAGATGCTCCAGGCCCCTCAGCATCTTTGTAGCCCACCCTTCACCGCTGCAACCCCTCTCCCCAGCGAGGGACCACGACATGGAGCTGAGCATGTGAGCTGCACATGGGGGAACGAGACGTGGGCAGTGTGGGGATGTGCTGCACCACCATAATTGAAGGCAGGAGGTACTAAATAAACACAGATTAGTGACACAACGAGCCACAGCACCGACTAGATTGGCCATAACCCTCTTTGTTGCCTTTTTCAAGACGTTGCTCAGCTGTAAGAAGGGTTTGGGGGACTAAAAAGTGACCACAAGACACCGTAGAAGCCACCTTGGCACAAAAATGTGCTTAACTTGTGACAGTCTCTTGCTTCCCCACCATGGGCTCAAGCGCCCGAGCTGGAAGCAGGAGTAGAGGATGCTGCCCACATCCCAGAGACTTGCACTGCTGAAATATCTTTCATTAGCAAACCCAGAAAAATGCAAAGAATCGGCAAAAGAATGGGAATATTTATGTTTACAGGCCGATGGCCCTTTTAAGTTCCTTTTGAAAAAAAAAAGAAAACAAAAAAAACCCCAAACCAAAACAAATGTGATTAATCAAATGCAGGCTGTTTTAAAAATAAACTTCTGAAAATATTTCAGAGGAAAACATGCATTTATGAGAAGACCTGGACAGCTGGGGAGGAAGAGCTTGTAATAACCATTTTGTGTT
>JAHREE010148502.1:0-21886 GCA_033628505.1 Tringa tobata | reverse complement strand
TCTGGCCCTGCTCACACCCAACCGCTGCAGCCCCACGGAAAGAATTTTTCCAGCCAGGCCAGTAACTGGGTTTGGGAGCCCCGTGGGCAGGGCAGAGACACAAACAATTCTCACAAAGCGAATGCCACGACACTGTTTCAGGGGCTTATTCAGCGTTACTGAACGCTACCAAGAAGCTGGTTTTCATCAACTATTTTTAAAAGCCTCGTAAATTTGCAATTGCCCCGACTGCAGAGACGGTGACGTTTTTTGGGATGGGGAATATCCTGCGTGGTTCCGCTCAGAGCTGGCCCCTAAACACACGAGTTGGGAAATGGGAGGAAGCTTTACTTACTAAGCACGTTTGGAGATTTAAAGTCACCAGCTCGGGACAGTGTGCACCAATGTATTTCAGAGCTTCATCCTCAAGCTGGAAAGAAAAAATTAAGAGACTGAAGCAACCTGGTAATACTCGAAGCAATCTTCAAAATCAAGCTCTGAGAACAATAAAGCCTCTGTGGTCTGGGTACCTGTGGGGGAGGAGGGCAAAGCGCTGCAGGATGAAAATAAGCAACGAGTGGATGCATTTTTGGTTGGGTTTTGTTTTTTTCTTTTTTACCATCTCAGGAACAGAGTTCAAAGACTCCCCAACGTGAAGTTACTCATTTAAAGAAAAGCCGATCTGGTCAAACGCACGTAATTAACAACCAAGTACTGAAATCAGAAACTATTTACAGGAATTAAAGAAATGCTTCACTAGTGAGGGCCTAGAAGTAACACTATTTTTATATTGCAAATCTGGAACTGAAAAAAACCCAGCCTTATTCCAATGTGAGGAGCACAAATATATCCAGGTTGCTCTCTGAGGATAAAACAGCCTGCCACTCTTAAATCTATACGAACAGATGGCAAGTAATTGATAACAAGGACGTATTGCCATCAATATTACTCACGACTCCATAAATTACTAGAAACTCAAGCTGTTTCTATGACCTGAATTCTCAAAATAGACCGAGATGGTTATATCTTTAATCAAGTCGTTTTTACAGCCCTGTATACCCAGCTCACGTATTAAAAACCCAACAGGAGCATAAATTTAGAAAAACTACTGACTGTAGCCCTTACAGCTGGGCTTTTTTTTTGTGCACACAGGGGTATTAGTGCTCTGTGCACACAAACCAGGGTTATCAGTGCTCTGCTCACCACAACCACCTTTCAGGATTTTCAGGATGCACAGGGGAAATACGGTGGTTTTTTTGCAAAATAAAAACATACAGCTATTTATCTATACACGGCAGGCACTTAAGGAATCCCCACTCCCAAGAAAACCCCAAATCCAAACACAATCTGCACTGTCAGTGTTGGGGTACAAGGACCTAACACAGACCAGAGATCCCCTCCCAGGTCTAACTTGAGGTCCTAAACTCTTGGGAGTCTCTGGGTGACAGGTTTCACCTGCTGCAGGGTCAGTTTTACTTCTTTTTTCAAGGACAAGATTCTGAGATAAAGCATGTGCTCCTTTCAAACCTATCTGTCTGCATAAAAAAAAAAAAACCAAACAGCCCATTTAAGTAAAAAAAATAAGAATTAATCTCCACATTCTTTGGGAAATAGCTCTGCAAGGAGCCAGTTCTCCTTAAAAGAGTAAGGTCAATGTTCCCCACGCCCCAGTTCATAACTGATATAAACCCTTAGTAAAGTTGTAATACAGGGAAGCGTTTAACTAACTTATTAATCTTTTCAATGCTTCACCACGTAAGACAGCAGAGAAAGATTACAGGAAGTTAGTCTAAATAATAAAAAAGGGGTAAAAAAAACCCTTTCAGCTGTACCATTTAGTGCATCATTTATGTATTCCAAAGCAGGAGCATCACAGTCTCTGCAGCCTCTCAAAATACCCCGTTGTAGCTCCAAACACACTGTTACAGCTCCAGAATGATTCGATCTCCTCGGGGGAACAGTCCTATGCTCCTGAGCGGCTGCAGAGATGACTTCCCAAGGAGTCAAACACACGGCGATTCCCTTGGATGAACTGGAAGATGCAACCCACCCGTAGAGGAAATTCCACCCCCAGCACAGATGAAAGTACAGGCACGCTCTCTGCCATTTTCTGAGCCTTCAGGAACGGATGGGTCCAGCCACGAATAACAGAGTTATCTCCTCTTTAATAAAAGCTTGCTCAATGTGTTCCCCAGTGGGGAAAAAAAAAATAAAAATGATTCTACAGCCAGATACGCAATTTGTTCACTGTCCCACCATCCGTGCTGAGCTCAAAGCTATTAAAGAATTTCAATAAACGCAGTTAATCTCCAACAGACAGATTGGGAGTAACTTCAGGAATGTAACATTTCTGGAAATAGCAAAATCCAGCTGTTATTGTTCAGTAATCGAGTGAGCCCTCTCCGCGGAGCCGTACCTGTGTGCAGCCCTTCAGAAACAGGGCTTTGAGTCCCCCACAGCCCCTCACCAGCGCCTGGATCCCATCCTTGGTCACTTGGTCGCACCAGGAGATATTCAGCTGCTCTAGCAGCGGGCATCCCTCGCTGGATGGGGGCAAAAGGGAAAACACAGGGAAACTTGGGTTTGTTTTGGAAAGAAATCCCACTTCGAGCCAGAATCTGGGAAAATTCCCATTTCTGGCACCCACCTGAGCACAGAGGACACTCTCCAGGTGTGACTTTGCATTTTCAAAGAGCTGCCAGTAGGAGAAACACTCCAGTATAATTTGTAATGAGGAAGAGGTACACACGCTATCGTGTGTTCAAGGCAGCTGCAGCACAGATCTGACCATGTGAAATGGGAGAGAAGGATGAAAGACCCTCAAGGGAAGGAAAAATCAGGGTCGAAGTATTTTAATGTAGCTACAAAAATAATTTAATTATTCCTTTGTTCTTTCAAATCTGTGTTTTATTCTGGTATCTACATTCATCCTCTAGTATACTTCCCCCTGGTAGATTTAAGCATTTATAAAGTTTTTTAACTGTCTCCTAAGCAGTTTAAAAAGACAAAGTATTTATAGGCGTTGATCAGATCCCCCTTCAGTCTTCTCTTCTCCAGACTAAAAAGCCCCAAGTCCCTCAGCCTTTCCTCACAGGAGAGATGCTCCAGGCCCCTCAGCATCTTTGTAGCTCTCTGCTGTCCCCTCTCCAGCAGTTCCCTGTCCTTCTGGAACTGGGGAGCCCAGAACTGGACCCAGTGCTCCAGATGGGGCCTCCCCAGGGCAGAGCAGAGGGGGAGGATGACCTCCCTCCACCTGCTGGTCACCATCTTCTTCATGTTCCCCAGGATGCCATTGGCCTTCTTGGCCACAAGGGCACATTGCTGGCTCACGGGCATCTTGTGGTCCACCAGGACTCCCAGGTCTTTTTCCTCAGAGCTGCTTTCCAGCAGTTCAGCCCCCAGCTTTGCCGGGGAATGCCCAAATTCTGGTCACAGTCACACCTCACACTGTGCCAGCCTCCTCTGCAACACCCGACACGGGGCAACAGCGGGTCTCACCGCCTGGAATCAACCAGCAAAAGTCAACATTCCAGACTCCTACCTGAGGGCTTTCAGAGACAGGTTGGTTATGGACGTGCAGGAAGCCAGGTCGAGGTGCCTGAGTTTCGAGCAGAACTTACTGAGGCTGGTGCATGTGCTGAAAGAGAGCACATAAGACATTCATGCCATAAATTTATCCAAACTCATATATCTTTCATAAAACGCACATTCTACCATCTACCAGATGCACAAACCTGTGGTAGATCTCCTTAAAAAGGAGATGGAGAATATAGCATGGTGCACACAGACAAGGGGGTGACGGGGCAGGTGAGAACGTTACTCACGCGTCTGTGATCTTGGTGCAGCCATTTAGGTTCAATACTTCAATATTTCGGCAGTTCTGTGCAAACGTCCTTTAAAGAAAAGGGAAAACACAGTACTTTTTTTCTGGCAATGGATTCCCAGATGTTTTCCTGCATTTGTTTTACCTGTATCATCAGACACAACTTTAAAAAATTGTCTCAAGCAAAATTAGTAAGTAAATAAAATAATTTCTGTTGCCCCATGTCTTGCCTTGGGATTTCCCAGCTTAAAGGCACCAGTTTGTGATTCGGCACCAATTCCTACTGAGCCTGCAGTGGCAGCTGGCAATATTTTAATGAGAATTGAGGAAAATGGCTACTGCGTGAAGCTAAAAACTGATAAATTAAAAAGGCATTTATGTTATCTCTCTTGATGTTTTAAGTTAGACACAGAGGCTAAAGATCCCAGTTCCTAAGTGTTCATAAATTTCCCCAATCCTCTGTGGTTGTAGGAAAGGAATCATTCCTTATATTGTATTTAAGAGCAGAAAGAAGCCATATCGCTACCTTAATGCATTGTCTCCGACCCCCAGGCAGCCTCGCAGGCTTAACTTCCGCAGGAAACCCCCACATCTTTTAGAAATATTCTCAACTACCCGGCCCTGTTGGAGACAGAAAGAAAGGCATTAAAATCCCAAAGTGACAGCATCATTCAAGAAATTGAATTCAATATTTCGTGGATTAACAACAGTTTGTCATTCTAGGTAAAACACTGCTAAGAAAATAAAAATACGCCACGACAATAATCTAAGGCAGGGAGAGGGAGAATTATTCAGCTTCTGAAGATGGAGAGACAAGAGGCAATCACCTAACACCAGAGCAGGGAAGCTCAGGGTAACCACTGGGGAATCTCCTCCGGTTCAGAGCTCCTGGCACTGACTGCCCCGGAAATGGAAGCAGCGACGCCGCTGCGACAACACGGGCAGTGAGGTTTATATAAATCACTACAGTCAATATGCTATAAATGGATATATTTAGATTTCTATTTTAAATAGAGATGAGGCAGAACCAGCCCAGGAGTTTAATTCTCCCAGAAAAAGGGATTTAAAAAATTTGTGTTCATGAGATCTGGAAAAATGCTTTTTTAATTTCAAATTTGTAATCAATGGAAGCCTTCAAAGACCCCACTACAAGCCAGCATTTACCCAGCTATTTCTGACTTTGAATGAAGTGCCAAAACCATTGAGAGAGTATTTGTATCTGCATCCAGAGATTCAAAAACCTTCCCTTTCTACTTTAGCCTATGGGATTGTTCATCACAGAAGGGAATGTCATTCAGTTCTTCAAGCGCTAGTTGACATTTAAGACTTCTGTAATGATGAAGATGTTCTTCTAGGATCTTTTTCTGGTCCAAAAAACCATCAAGCACCAGGCTCGGAGCAACGTAATGCCACAATCAAGAAAGGGAGAGCAGCCAAAGCAGATCTCTGCAGGGGGTTCTGGTGCCATCTGGCCACTGGCGGCTCCGGGAGCAGCTCGGTGGCCACTGTCCTGGACTGATGCTCAACCCGCACGTCCCTGTGGAAGGACTGGGAAATCTGGAAGTCCAGGCGGCTTTGCAATTCCTCTAGCAATGCCATGAATGCATATGCTTGAACTAAAGGATTCAAAGACATTTATATAAAGGATTTACATCAACTGATGGATTCACCTTCCTTTAAAGCAAACATTTAGGACATCAGAAAGTCCATCAGGTACCTTCAGCTTAGGTACAACATATTCCAGCCATTTGTTTTAAAAGGGGAAGCCCGTGCTTACGCAGGAATGTCTGTTTGATGTATAGAGTGGCATTAGGGAACAGAGAGACATTAGAATAATGCAAAAAGTGCTGGAGAATGAGCCGAGCCTGGTGTGGATTCACAGAACTGCTCCTCTCTCTCTCCTCCTCAGCAGGGCCAGGACCTCCATGGACCGGGCACCACTGACTACTCTGCTCTACCTCCAGGGAAGTCCATCATTCCATGGGTCTGGAGCTTCCAAGGCATGTAAAGAGATAAAGTATTTATTATCTAGAACAAAAATCATGCCATTTACTTCCTTTGAGAAGTCTCAGGCCACCCAGACCCCTGCAAGCAGCAGAAGTCACGGTGTCACAGCCCTGTCCTTTGTCCCTGTGTCTCAGCTGGCAGAAAGAGATTATTTTAACTCTTTCCTCCACAAATAATGTGTGTATTTCCCACAAGGTGTGAATCTTCAGTTATCAGCTGGTTTATGCCTCTGTCTGTAACGAGTTGAAGTGATACTCTCCCTATCTCCCTCCTCCAACGTGTTTTTAAGAGGATAAAACCTTCTGATAAGAAACTTAAGGGTTGTTTTTTGTCTCTTATCTTGATTAATGCAATTTGAATTTTCAGAACAGCGTGACAACAGCGTCCATCCCTATCAGCACCGAGTAGTTCACATCTAACAGATCTAGAACAGCTGCAACAAGGCTTTGCCACAGCTGCATCTTTCAGGAACAATTCTGACCCATTCCCCTGGGATCACCTTAATTTATGTTTGATTTTTGACATGAAAGACAGACAGAAGAGGACATACATATCACAGGCCGTGCTTCAGAAGATGTTCGGTCTTAATGGTCTAAGTCAGGGCTGTGGTAACATTTCTTTGAGTGAAAGGAAAAGTAGCCTAAATTCTGCTGTACAGCAGCAGTCGTTTGCCACAAGCACACACCTATTCCACTTATTTCTGTGTTCAGAACACACTCACACAAACACTTTCCTTCTATTACTACCTTGAAGCCCTGATATAGATATACAATTCTGTCCATTTTCAAAAGCTGAATGGATTTCCAAGATTCCCTGAAGCTAAGAAGAACTGAAATTAATGATTTCTATCTCCAGGGAAAGTGAAAAGGGTTACACTGGGAGTATTAATCCATTCTAGGCTGTAATTACATTTTAACAAGAAAAATGGGTTTGTATGTCACTTAATTATACCTCAATATCCCTCTGGAAATCAAACAGGTCAATTCGCTGCCAGTTACTGCCATCCAGGGCCAGAACATTCCATGCCTTTATCGGGGGAAAAAATGTAAATGTGTTGTTAATACGAAAAAAACCACCCACCCCGCCAGTGGGGACCTAGTTACAATTTGTTCCTTTTAGAAACAACATTCGGTCTCAGACGTTAAAGCAACAAGCAATTACAGCCAACAAGGAAAACGCAGCAGTTACCGGAATTGCCGGCTCGGACAGTGTCCCCTCGCCCGCCCGTGCCACCCCGGCCACTTCTGTCCCCCTTGGGATGGGACGCAGAGCTGGAGCACGGGCATCTTCAGGGTCCTGGCTGGAATCTAAGGCTCTCTGCGGCTAAACCAACACCTCTAAAGGATGCTGGAGGGACCAGCATGGAGATGGAGGACGCCGGGACACGGGTGAATCCCAGAGGAGACCCTACACCTCCAAGAGAAGTGACACTACTCGGAAGGCTCGGTGGGACGGAGGACTGTGCGGTGACATCCCATCAGTGGTGGGCGAGGGGCTCATCTCACACACCTCCTCTCAGGCCTCCAGCAGAAAGAGGGGCTGGAAGCAGGTCCACAGCTCGGTGCATGGGGGGCCGCGTCCCAGGGATGGAGACTGTCAGAGCTTTGGAAGCATCTGGATTAAGCAGCCAGCTCTCGCCTGGACCCACCACTGCTGCCCCCTTTGCTACCTCTGAATTAAGTGTTTGGTTTGGCTTTTTTTTTTTTTTTTAAACAAACAAACTAAACGTCTCATAGGGCTCATGCTAGGAGAACCAGGAACTGAACGTTAGTAATTCTGCCCGCAGTGAATCAGAAGGGTTGTCAGCACAGTGCTACACTTCAAGTTTTAATTACACAATCAAAGTAAACAACTAGATCTCATAATTAACCGTGAGTCCTTCATTACGAAAGAGCGCATGTGTGCAGGCAAATTTTGATACTACATCTATTACAGGCACTAAGCTGCATCTCCATCCCAGTATCTACTGGTTCTTGTGCAAACCACACACAGATTTACAACAGAACTGGAAGCATTAATTTTCTGCATTTCACATCCCATTGCTGATATTTGTTTTAAGGTCTAGTTACGGCCACGAGAAAAGTAATAGCTCCCATGGAAGAGAAGCGCATCGGTGGATGCAAGTTATAACACAGCATGTTTTAAGGTGTCACGTAAGGGGATGTTACATCCAGCCCTTCCGTAGCTCTGTGTGGATGTGTCAGTCCTTTACAAGTCACACCTAATGTGTCCTCTGATGCCCCACGGACTGTGTAAACAGTGTGTAAACTGTGTGTAAACAGGAGCAGTGACAAAAATGGGAGCACACCTCGACATTGTGAGGATGTCTGACAGCCCGTTTTGGTCAATATTGTTCTGCTGGAGCAGTGACTTTCAGCTGGAAGATCTTTCATGAGAAGACCTGTGTTACCACGGGATGAAAACCCTAACGCCTACACATCACACAGCATATTTTTTAATGCAATTCAAAATGTTTCAGCATAGTCTTTTTTTTTTTTTTAATTCTTTTGTACTCTGAATAATGCAACAAGTTACGGTTTCATTTCTGAGCCCAGGACTGATCAGGTTTGTAGAAGTGTCAAGAACCAAACCCCTTCCTGCGTAACCCACTTCCCGCTCCTGCAGTAACGCTGCTCTGATCAGATCCTGGCAGGATAAAGCATCTGAATGAGTCTGGTGGCTCTAGATAACCCGACCTGCAGGTGAAGGAATCTTCCCAAGTGAATAATCCAAGCCAGATTTCAGTTTAGCTGAAGTCCACAAAACTATGAGTTACTTCAGGAAAAAAAACCAAAACCATCCCTAAACAAAACAGATGCTCTTCCCCCCCCGCCCCTACCCCGTCACATCAGCTGCATCCAAGTAGGAAAGTAAATGCTCATCGACTGGGTAGCATCTTTGTGAATCAAAATTTCTCTATCTCCACCAATACCCACAAAATGCCATTTTAGACTCATCCAAATTTGGTGTTTTCACCAGCGCAGGCTCCGGTACAAACCCAGGCTGACTGGAGAGTTCTGGGGCAAAGCCTCAGCCACCTCCCCCTCGTAACCTGCTCGGGGCCTGGGACACCGGGAAAATGGTATTCAAGCTTTGAGTCCCCCTCCACTGGTGCCACTGGTAGTTTCTGGTACTGTGGTGTTAACTGGGGACACTAATTAACAATAGCTGAGTTGCACAAAGCTCCCTGGTACAGATCCTCCCAGGTGGACACGCTTGGGAAGGATGGGACGAGAAGATTGTCACCCAAACCCAGTGACTCTGAAAATCCACCCGCGAGGAGGAAGGTGCTTACCCTGGAAACTTGAGCACATCGACACAGAGTGACCACATCCAGGAAAGAGAAAATTCTGTAACAGAAATAAAAGATATCGGTTATCTACACTTAAAACAAAGAGAACATGGAAAACAAAGGGGGGGTGTGTGTAAAAAAAAAAGGACTGGAGACAGCAAAACTTCTTTGTAATTCAGTTGAAAGCTGAACTGTGAAAAGAAGCGCAGACCCAGCAGTTAACTAACAAAAGCAAAACAGATCCCGAGCCACTGTGAAATATTAATCTCACACCTTGTAGTGTTCACTGACAGCAAACGGAACAACTACTTATCACAACAGATGCTGATAGGTATCGTGCAGCTCAAGAGTCAAACCTTCTAGTGAGACAGGGCAGAAAAACGGCGTGGGGCTGTTCTGGCTCCTGTCTGAGCATTGCGGTGCCCAGCGCCTCCCCTCAGCACAAACGGCTGTAGCTACAGCTCCCCAAAGCAGAGGAAAACCAGAAAACAGAGCAGGCAAGCAGACAGCAGAGAGACAGTAAGGTCTCATTCTCTTTGCTAGCAAATCTAAAACAGGAGGATAAAATGTCTTTTCAAAGACAATAGGAATGTTTGACTACAAGAAAACACTTGCATGTACGCTTTAAACTTGAAGACCACCAGAAAGAGAAGGGAAATGTTATCAGAGGCAAGTGCTGAAGGTTTGGGGCAAGCAATCTTGTTCCAAAGACTTATGCTATTTTATAAAATACTCTTGTCAGATAAAATAGGGTTGTCCAGGAGAAAATCTGAGAGCAAACAAGACTGCAGTACTCCAAAAATCGAGAGCGCTGTATGATGAATTCATCTCCCCAGGTAAGTACAAAGAATCCATGTGAACGGAGAGCACAGGCAGGGATAGAGCTGGGGGAAGAGGTGCTGCCAATGAACCAATGCTGTGTGCATCCCGGGTCAAAGGCACCTCATCCTAGAGATAAACGAGGGGTTAAATCCAGGCTCTGGCTACTGACACCATGTTTTGTACACACGTTAGTATGTGCCACACACCCTCACACACCCATGTATCTGTACATTGTTATATACAAGCAATAAATCATGGATTTTCAAAGTTTAGGAGAGGACAGACACAAGGCTGAGATGATATGACACAACCATCGCATCAGCCAGCATTTCTTCACTGGCAGGCATATAAAAAACACTTTCCATCCGCCAACGTTGATGTAAGAAGAGAAAAGGATGCTATCGATAGAGGACGAATGCAGATTATTCCTCAAAACCCAGACACTGACAGGTACTCAGTGTAGCTCAGACATGTAGCTCAGCCCTTAAACACTCAGTTGAGTCAGGACACGGCAGAATAAACAGCCACAGGCTCTCCGGTGTTTCCTCTCTGCCTGAAAACACTCAGATTTAAGGAATTTGGTTCAAGACATTCTCATCTGTTCCTTACGCATCTCCTGAGACAAAATTTGCAGTGAGATGCTGAGATATAGGCAGTTAAAGGGTCTGGGAAAGAGCTATATGTGCTTTACTATAACGCTGTTTTGGGAACCCCCCTCCTGGATTTCAGCAACGGCCCCAGACTCACCTTAAAGACAAGCCTTCCCCTGGAGTTAAATGTCATTTACTCAGACACGTATGTGAGCGCTGGGGATTTATTTAGCACAATGTCAATGTGCAACAATACAAGGAAAGCCTGGGGAAATGAGAGAAGGTAGGGAAAATTCTAACTTTCACCCTAGATTCCCATCATCGGAGCAAAAAACCACCCAACTCCCTGGGAACGGGGGCCGGGGCCGTAACTACGCAAGCTTTCTGTATTTTCATTAAAACTGCTTTCTCCATGGAAATCCCAGGCTATTAATAACCATCTCATCCCTCTATCAGGGCTATTAGGTCTTGGCCAAATTATTTTCCGCTTCCTGCTCCTCCCTTCCCAGTTTACCCACACAGAAAATGTCGACCCAGCAAAATGCTTGCTGAGCTCCACCGGGAGCTCCCTCGTTGTCCGACCCCGAGACTTTGGCTCTGAAAAGCTCAAGAGCCTTTTCCAGTGTTTTCTGAACCACACTTGCATTTGTTTTCAAGAATATCAGGCAGTGACTCAGCAGAACCAGACGGGAAAAAAAAAATAAATAAAAATCACTCTTTCAGCTGCGTTTTGGTCGATTCAGGATTAGCTCCAGCTTCAACCCTTGCCTAACTGGAGAGAACAGCAGGAGTCCAGTTGAAATCTCACACACGCAGTGGCCCAAGCTAAGTTTTCCAACATTGCCCCGAGGAGAGGCTTCTTCTTCTCCAAAGAGCCGTTGGGGAATGTTTAAAACCACCCCAAAACCCACAAAGTGGCTGCCCCTGTGGCTCAGTGATGACTGAGCAGACACCGTGTCCAGGAGAACGGCACGGGGCAGAAATGCTGTGTCTTTTTCCAGTGTAAAATAAAGCACTTGAAATAACACACATTCTTGCTATTGCCCTGTGGCTCAATTAAAACTGGATTTGACAATGAGGAGACATACTGGGCTGACTGGAAATTTGGATGTGACTTTGCTACTCAGCTCCAGACCCTCCCTCGGTAACAGAGGGACAATTCCTCCTGGAATTTTGTTCCAAAGCACCAAATCCTTTGAAAATATCTGCTGCTCTGGTCAGCCTCAGTTTATCTGGTGAAAGCAAGCTGAGAGGAGTAAGCAGCAGCAGGATGAAGGGCACGGTGTGAATAATGGCTTTCCTCATTCTCCTTCAGAGACGAAAAGACACGCATCTGGGGTGTTTGTTTTGACATCAGGAGTTCTGCTTTGCTCACTGCTGACTCTGACATCGGCCTTCTTACTCTTCAGTAATCTGCATCAAGAACTTCATCCTCGAACAGCGATGGCAGGGGAAGGCAGAGTGGTATTCCAATCAGGAATTAAACCAACTCCACAGATTGAGTTATTTCCCTGCAAAGTAACTCGGTGCGTTGAGGACTTTGCCTGGAGAATCCAGCACTCGACAATTTTGCTAAAACACGGTGCAGTTGGAGCGTTTTTCAGGTTTCAACCTCTTAATCCACTCAGGATTTTCTAGGACTCCTCACTTTCCCATTGCCACTCTAATTAGATTAAGGTCAAGACTCTAATGACATCCCTGGGCGCTGGGGGCTCCAAGGTGAGCTACAGCTTAGACCTTTAGCCTTCTAAAATTACCAGCGCCGATTTATGTCAGCGACCCACCGTCCACGTTAAATCCTGCTCCAGGCTGGTTTGATGCCAACGGGCTGGCCAGGAGCAGAGAAACGCCAGCTCTGCTCCCACCTCACCCCACGCTCTGGGGCTTGAAGGTCAGCTGGCAAAACCAGTGCTGGTGACTGGTTGTACTGGGAAAGGGCTAGCAGGAGGCGGTGTGGAGTAAAAGCTGCTTATGCCAGGAGAGAATTGAAAACTTGCCTGAGCTGCCCATGGGCCAGTAAGGAAAAGCTGAATTCCTGCAGCCCCGTCTGCTTCCCCCGGCCAAGGGTAAGCTCTTTAACAGCCCCACGTCACGCCAAGAGCAAACCCCGGGGAAAGCAGCAGAGACCACCAGAGCCACAGAGAATCCAGGCTGGAAGCTGGGGTTTGGCTTGTGGACACGGAGCAACCGGCAGTTGGGTATTCCTTTTCAACTGGGCATCCTTGGTGAGGAACAGGGACACGATGGCCCTGCTGGGCAATGGCCACAGCCAAGGTGGACCACAGAGTCACCGTTCAGAGCCACTGCTGCCCCAAGAGGAGCTTGGCAGCAGCGAAGGGAACTCCACTTTTTGCTGGTTTGGCTCCTTTTTGACTGTCTAAAGGAATATTCACATATAAAGGTGTAAGCTCCCAGAAACTCTGCTGGCAGGAGACCTGAAGCAGGAACAGCAATTTCAGGACAAGGGCTTGTGACCCACCAGCTGATCTCTCTCCCCACGAGCTACAGGACATCTTTTAGAGTCCTGCTCCAGTGGAAATGCAGGACAATCATCACAGCCAGCAGCGACATGGTAGGACAGGAGATGACATGAAAGCTGAAGCACAGACACCTCTGAAGGAGAGATCTCCGAGGACAGTCCCCCAGGAGGTCTTTACAGTCCTACCCCGTCCCCCAGATAAAAGTGTGACTGGAGCTGCACATTTCTGCATCTCAGGGTGTGACAAAGGCCACTCTTCACCCCTTTCATACCCTCCCACTCTTTATGTTGCCGAAGTCCAGCTTTCTACTCCACGACCACATCCATGAGACACCAATGCCATCTGCAGAATGAACAAACCAGAGAACAGGACCTTACACAGCGGCACCACTTCAACACACAAGTCTTTGTCTCAGAGACAGCGACACTCATTTACAGGAGATTCCTGCAGATAAACGCATCCAAGTTTCTCTTTCAAAGGCTGCACTGTCAATCCCCGCTAATTAATCTTCACAGTATGCTAACAGTGAATTCCAGCTCTCAAAACCATTACTTATGAACTTTTAACACTTATAAACTCCGTCTCCTGATAGTGCCCAGGTTCCAGGCAATCCTGAACGCCTCCTCTGCTCCACAGCAGGTTATCACAACTGGAGATAGCAGGGGACACGAGACAAAGGCATTTCCACAGGGCAGAAGTGTGTGCACTGCTGAGAACTCAGCTGCTCTGTGGTTTGTGCTGACGAAATTCCCTGCCTGCTGCAGGGACCTTCCCTCCTGCTTACCACAAATCCTCCTCCAAACATCTAGTAATGTTCCTCCACACCAGTAACCTCCTACAGCCCAAGGTGGGATTACTGGTCCCACTCAGGATCCTTCCACCTTGACCAATCTGCCTGAAAGCTCACCCATGCTCTAATGGAGGTCCTGCTCCTTGGCAGCCCAGTGACCACACGCCTCTTCCCCTGAATTCCATGCAAAAATCTCAACTAAATTCCACCCCCCGATCTCTTCCTCCCGAGCAGATTGCCATCTTCCTCCCGAGGAAATTCCCTACTTTCCCTGTGCCACACACACCCCTTGCCTGTCCCCAGCCTACCTGTGTCTTGTCACCTCACCACAAGGACAAATCCTGGTTCTGTTGCATCTGAACCATCAGTACGTACTTGCTCCTATCAGTAAAACAATCCCCTCTCAGAAAATCCAGAGAGATGCTTTTCTCACTCTCCAAAGTCCCCTTTTGCTGCGACACCTCTGTACTGATGGTTCAGGGCAAGTGCTGGGGGAAAAAACCACTGTCACCTGTGAAAAACTGTGTCAGTTTATCTGGGCAAGAGCATCCTGTTGTGTTCATTACTTCATCCCGCTCCTCCCACAGGACGCTCATCTCTCCCAGTGTTGATTTTTACAGTAATCCCTGTCCAGCCTGGACAATCACTTCCCTGCACACCAGGCTCCAAACCCACATACCCACCATTAGCAGCAAGGAGAGCTTTAGAAGCCACACATCTTGCTTTGGGATGAATAAGACTGGAATAAGAGACCTAATCAGATCAGAGATACCATTACAGAGAACAGAGGAGGCAGCGCAGTCAAAAGAAAAAGAGTCAGAGTTCTTTTTATTCATTTTATTTCACGAGTGAGTTTGAAGCAGTTTCCTGTGTCAGAGCTCTTCTCCCCAGACTTTTCATTGCCATTAAACGCTGACAGTCAGTACCACACAGATCCTTGCAATGTAGGAATTTTGTTCATGTTAATAATTCAAGCTGCCACCTGCAAATGCCTTCACCGTTTACAGTCTGGCATCTCGATGAACACGACTTGACTTCAAGACGTACAATTACACACACACACACATCGCACTCCTGTGCTGGGGAAAGCAAACTTCAAATGGTACCTGTGTGTGTGTGCACATGGGAGGACAGCACCGAGATCAACAAACTCTGATCCGCTTGATCTGTGCCACCAGGACCATCCTGGCTGGTGCTGGAGCAGAGGAACTAACTTTTTTTATTTATTAAATGGAACACTTTTAAGAGAAGCAGAATCCTATTCTACTCATTAGCCCACACTTACCATTTATTTTCATTAAGGACTTACTTAGTCCTTAGTTCTTCCATCTACAAAACAGGCAACCAGGAAATTAATTTAACATTTTAAGGAACAAAACTTAATAATATTTTGCATAAACTGCCGCTGATGCAGACCTTTGATCCGCTTCTGTTTGTCTGTGGCTTTAGAAGTGACCCAATCCCAGTTCCTGATTTATGAGCATACCAGTAAAACCAGCCACCGGCTGCAAATAACGACATGCACCGGTCTCCAGGCTCCCGAACCGAAAGAAAACTTACCGAAGCAGCAGCTCTTTTGGAAGTTTTTTGTTGATCACAGCTTCATCGTTGTTTGAGAACATCTGTAAACAAAAACAAATTAAAACATTTTAGCCATATATTTTCATGAAGTAAACAAAACCCCCTTTACTCCAGGGAAGAAGCTGCTGGGTAACGAGGGCGTTTCAAGAGAGACATCTGGTCCCATAAATTCTCAAAAGATAAACTTTGTGCTCAAGCTTCCAAACTCCTGGATGGGACCATAGTTGGACAGGATATTACATCCAATATGGTTCAAAAAGTCGTTCAAGAGTGCTCTGTGGATTGACAGATTAAATATAAACAGAGAATTTTAATATATTTCTTAAAGTAAGTGATAACTGGGGGGTACTCGTGGGCTGGCACTGACTGCAGGAAGGTACCACCCGCAGTGTGACCACGGGGCTCCGTCTGTGTCACCGTTCCGTGTGGGTACAGCAAAGAGCAGGCACTTTAAAACCATAAAGCGTAGCTACACGTTAAACAAACACAGGGCAAATGGGTTGGAGGGAAGGGCCACGATAAGAGTGATGAAGCAGCCCTTCCAGCAACTGGAGGCTGAAGATGCCAGCACAGCAGGACTGATTTCCGTAACAGAACACAGAGAGAGCCTTACAGAGCCCGCATGGTCCTCACAGCCTCTCCAAGAGCAGCCTGAGGGGCTTTGGGGAAAGGGGCAAACAGTATTTCTTTTAAAATAACAAAGTATGTTTTAAAAGGAGACACGATCATAGGTGCTGTGTCAGGAGGAGGGATGATTCTGGGAAAAATCACAGAATGCTATGGAGTTGGAAGGGACTTCTGGAGGTCATCTAGTCCAACTCCCTGCCAGAGCAGGGCCACCCAGAGCAGGTCCCACAGGAACGTGTCCAGGGGAGGTTTGAATGTCTCCAGAGAAGGAGACTCCACCACCTCTCTGGGCAGCCTCTGCCAGGGCTCTGCCACCCTCAAAGGGAAGAGGTTCCTCCTCATGTTTAGGTGGAACTTCCCATGTTCAAGTTTGTGCCCATTCCCTCTTGTCCTGTCCCTGGGCACCACTGAAAAAAGACTGGCCCCATCTTCCTGACACCCACCCTTGAAGTATTTATAGGTGTTGATCAGATCCCCCTTCAGCCTTCTCTTCTCCAGACCAAAAAGCCCCAAGTCCCTCAGCCTTTCCTCATAGGAGAGATGCTCCAGGCCCCTCAGCATCTTCGTAGCCCTCTGCTGTCCCCTCTCCAGCAGTTCCCTGTCCTTCTGGAACTGGGGAGCCCAGAACTGGACCCAGTGCTCCAGATGGGGCCTCTCCAGGGCAGAGCAGGGGGGAAGGATGACCTCCCTCCACCTGCTGGTCACCATCTTCTTAATGTTCCCCAGGATGCCATTGGCCTTCTTGGCCACAAGGGCACATTGCTGGCTCATGGTCATACCATGTTTTTCCACGGCAGTGAAGCCAGAGCTGTTGGTTGGATCCCACACAGAGCATTTAGCACAGGGGCCAACCACTTCCAAACCTGACATGGACTTTCAGACCAGCAAAAGCCCCCCCACTACCTGCAAGAGAGAGAGGAGCTCCTCTTTCCTATGGAGTGCTAAGAAAAACAGACAGCAAAGCCTCACGTGCTTCTTGAGTGATATCTACATAGATTCTAAAGCCTTGGTATTGTCTTGCCATGGTGAAAAACCAAACAAACAACAAACCTCCACACACTTAGGCCTGTGGGAGGGATGATTAGAGCGATCTGTGAGCTCAGACTGCCAAGCAGCGATGCCTCATTCCACTCAGAAGTATGATTTCAACATTTCCAAAAGCAAAGCCTGGAATGAGCTTTAATTTCATTAATAAAGTTTCTCTTCAACCTTCAGAGCAACCAAGAGCCAATTGTCCTGAGCCACGCACCTGGTAAAAGCTGCTGCTGAAATTACAGGCTGAAAAAGCTGATTCCAATGGGTCGATTAAGTGGGCTGAATCAATTTAGTTGTGTGTATACAAAGGAAATAAAGCCAGCATCAGCCAGGTCACTTAAGTGGCAGAGGATCAGATTAAGAGTTAAAAAAGGAAAGTAAGATCTTAGTGGCTTATGGAGCTGTGCTCGGCCTCGCTGCCGGACAACGGCTTCTCCGGGCAGCAAATATTCTGCACCCAAGCACCCATCCAGCCCCATCACCTACCGAAGGAACCACCACAGCTTAATGGGAAAAGCCAACGCACTGCTGCTAAATTGCCTTTTAACATACTCCCATTAGTGATAACAAACCGGCACCACCAGCAGAGAACACCAAACCCAACGCTTTTAGACTCAAACTTTAAAGCTGCATTTCTAAATCACAGTTTGCTTTTTAATTATCTCCAGATACCGGCACGATGCTGCAGTGGTACTCTCCAGCATTCTTTCCCAAAATGTCACACAGGAGAAAAGTGTTGCTTCACCCCCCAAGCCACTTTTATCACTTCCCACCAGAAGATATCACAAGTTAACAAGTCCTGAAGGGTCCCACCAGACAGGTGACTACTCAGCCCGTTTTGCAGATAACTACAATGGAAGTTTTGCCATATCCCCCGCTAACACAAGGTCTGGGAAATCTGGGCCCTTGAGACGAGGGCAGAAGAGCATCTCCTGGAGTCAAGGACCGCACTTAGACCCAGCCATGGATGCCATCCCACACCCAGCAGATAATGGGGGTGTCACAGCAGGACAGAACAGACACTGGTGAAGCTAGGAAATGAAGGAAATGCTGGAGAAAGGTCTAATGAAGGAGAAACGCAGAGGAATTATTCATGGGAAAATACGACTCTGATTCCCCCCCCCCCCCCAATTATAAGAACAATACTAAAGAGGCAGATCCATCCTCTTTCCCATGATTGTCCAGGCCAGAATTTTATATCTGAACCAGCCCCCTCCGCCCCCTCACAAAAAAAGGGTAAGAGAAACTAAAAGAGCAAATCAGATAGCAGTGGGAGACTTCCGAAAAGGAACCAGCCTAGGAGAGAACAGGCAAGGGGCAGGAAGTATTAAAATAGAGATTCCAGAAGCAGCCAGGCAACCTTTTCTGTCTCATCTGGATTGGCAACAAGGCTTTGTCTGATTCCAATTCTGCTGTGAGAACGGAGGCGACAGTCACTGCCCGGTGTTAACTGAGACTGTTCATCAGGGACACTCTTTTCTTGACTTGTGCCCTTTACTTTGCTCAGTAGAAAAAGCTTACCTTGATTCCTGTGCAAATCAAAGCCTTAAATTGCTTTTTTTCCTGGAGAAGCAACCCTTTGACCAGTACTATGCAAAAGAACCTTTGGTCTTACGAAAGAAGTCCTTGGACTGAAAGGTGATGTGCTGTTTGGGAGATCCTTGGCTCTGGAATTCCCCCTCCCCTGGAAGGCGGTGAGGTGCCGGGGGCATCACCAGACCTGTTTTATCAAGGCTTCCTTCAAAACTTGGGGCTGAGAGGACAGAAACTGGGCAAAACCAGGCTGGAAGCAGGATACACTGCTACGTCATGGCAGCATGTAGAGCTAGTTAAATATACCCATAGATGTTTTTACTTTCTGGCGAGTCCATACAAGAATAAAACTAGTCTGAAAAAAGTGTTAGAGGCTACTCTAGACTTCCAAGCTTTTGAAATTACTTCAAGGGATAAAAACTAACTGATCTAAGTTTGCTTTTCCTAACGTCTCTCTTAACATCCTTTAGTACCAGGTGTTATTCAGCAGAGTAAGTTATTCTTGACAGGATAGAGAAAATATGTAAGTTTTCTCATACGTAAATTTTGCCATCTGTATAAAACACAGAATCCTCTGCCGTGTGAAGCCACATCCCCTGCACGGAAAAAAGGGAAGGGGGCAGAGGATGAAATACCCCTCACCCATCCATCCACCCGTCAAGACAAAGGCAGATCAGCGCATCCTTCTCCTAAAACAGCCTCTTCTACCTACAACTGAAGGGCTAAATCTGGAACAAACACCACGGAAGCAGATACCGGACTTTAAAACTTGTGTTAAATCAGGATAGGTTGCTATAACCTGCTACAAGGCAAAGGAAAACACATCCCGCCAGAACCCCAGAGCTGGGCAGAGTTTCTCATAGGAAATGCTGCATTTCCTTGTGATTTTACTCTAAATCTCTTACTGGTTTTCAGAGCAGCATCTCCAGAGAGCGGAAGCGCTGGTCTCGCTGCTCTGGGCAGCTGGAGCTACACGGGGCCACAGCACACGCAGGAGCTGGGCATCGCTCCGTTGAGATGATTTAATTTTCCTGCAAATATTGCACTGCTCAGGAAATGGGCAGAGTTTTCCAGGGCATGTGTCTGCTGCCGGTTTTACACTTCACACGGAAAGATGCTTTAACAATCCATGAGATATTTTGCGTATACACACTTGGACAGCGCTGCACGTGGAAATTCCTCCCCATTCCAACCGGGAACAAAAGGGAGAACAAACAGGATCGATCTAATTTTAAGTCCAGCAGCTCCAGTGGTCGGTTCAGTGCCAAATTCACAAGCCCAAAGAAACGACAAAACCGAGGAACTTAATCCATAAATCAATCCTTTATCTCACAAACTAATTAAAATGTTAACACACTGGTTATCATTCAAGAAAAGGAGAAATCAAACTATTTGGCTCCCGGTTTCGAAGAGTCCATTCAGCATTTGAGAGGCGCACCCTGAGGGGCTGGTTTCGGCATGGTTTTTACAAGTAGGTGGTGAGAAGAGGCAGCAACAAGGATAAGGATGATCCAAGCTTTCAGTCAATCCCAGAAACTCACCAGCCACCCCTAAATTCTCCTCCCTGCTCTCACCCACACCAGCTGAAAGCTGGAGATTATAACCCAGGAGACAAACCCCTGGTACTTCCCAGGATGTATCTGTGGGCGCTGCCGTGCTTCTCTCCAGAGCGCTGTCACCCAGAAACATCCAAATTGAGCAAGTTTACAAAAATAAATGGACAAAAGTGATCAAATAATACAGCTCTTGCAGCCTTACGCTGAAGTCACTTAACACAGAATTGTCCATTTGTTTTAATAACTTCTTCCTCGCCTTTCTGGATATTCAAAGTTTTGCAAACTGGCTCAATTCCTCCAGTTGCCCAGCTGGTGAGGGCTGTGCACAGGGCTAATAAATAATAATAATCTGTAATAAACAGATTTAAATCCCATGAACAGTGTAGGAGGCAGAGTGGCTGTTCAAGCACCAGTCACATCAGCCATTCATTACTGGGCAGAGCACCACAAACTGGGTCACCTGTGTGACATCACCCCAGGATGCTGGTGACAGCGGCTAATTATGAGTGTCCCTGCAAAGAAACACCTACATGTGTCCCGTCCTCCCCATCCCTGCAGAGAGGGATGGCAACAACAGTTGATGCAAACTCTGCAAGTGAAGCAACTCTTCATTATTAGAGGTAAAATACAGAGTATTGGTGTCATTACTGCAGCCATTCATTTAGCTTTCAAGCAGCCTCACTGTCGTTCAGGTCCAGATTTCACGAGCCACACAGGCCTGGAGGCTCCTCTCGGTGCTTCCCTTTGGGTCTGGCACCATCACCCTGCCCAGTGTGAACTGGTGTGGTCGGTATTTACCATGGAAATGAGGTGTCCGGGACTGATCCAGCCTCTGGATTTGATGGAGAGACTGCCCAACTGCTCCTCAGTACATGGCACAAATCTGTGTCACCAGCAAATGCTAAAGCATAAGGGGGGACAGCCACCACCTCCGGCTCCTCTCAGGAAAACCACACTCAATAATATACATTTCAGTATATTTTAGAAGCTTCCACCTGAGCGAAAGTCACTGTATCAATACAGAGGCCTCAATATCAGGTTGACTGACTTATTCCGCAGCAGCACGTAAAGAGAAGAGCATTTATTCAACAGTTTCTGCAAAATTTAAGTCTTTGCTTCCAGAACGGTTCCGCAGAGTATCCAAACACACATCGGCACACAGTTGCCTTCCCCGGCTTAGAGAAACCCCCCCTGGAGTTGCCAGGGACCCCCCGCTCCGGGACAGGACAACGCTTTCCTGTAAATGTCACATCTGGCAAGGGGTTGGATTTTATTGTTGGGGAAAGGCTGGAGGGGTGTTTCCATGAGGAACAAAAGGTTTGTTTTTCACTTTTTTTGTGTGTGTTTGGAAAAAATCCACTTGAGAAGTTTCTAAATGAGTTATTTCAACATTTGCAGTTTACTGGAAGCAATTAGGAATATTAACGTACAGAATAAAAAGCACATTTATTTTACATTACCCTACATGCTCAAGACTACTCCCTGGAAGTAATTCTGACGTTACTGGCTGCATTTTTCAGAGAACAACAGTTTACTCGCCTGACACACCAAAAAAGACTTTCCCACTGGAACAGCAGCAGGGATTTTTTTTTCAATAAAGCACCGTTCAGAGAAGAGGACATCCCAGAGTGTCCTTGTCTATGCGACAGCAGAAAAAACACCATCAATTCTCCCAATGTTTTGTTCCTCAGAGTTTTGCCCACTAAAGAGAGGAGGGGCAGAAGGACAGAGTGGATTTGCAGCATTAACACGGGGGGGGTCCAGAATTAAG
>JAHREE010148500.1:0-11843 GCA_033628505.1 Tringa tobata | reverse complement strand
TTTTTATTAAGAAACAAGCTCAGATGGTTAAACGTTGCGATGTTCTCAGCAGTATTATAGCAAGAAACTTGGCCGAGGCTCAGGTCAGGTGGTACCAACTGTGCATGTATAAAATCCTTAATATGTTTTTTCGTTTCAGTGATTTTTTTTACTTCATTACATGCCAAGGCTTTTTCTTTTCCTTTTAGGATTTGCTGCAACTGCTTGATAAAGCAAATGCCTGCAGTTTTCATTTCCATAGGGCATGCCATAGAACAGCAAAAACTTAGTTAATCACAAGTCTAGTGTTTTATTCTAACTTGGCTTTTCTTTTTTTAAGAGAGCTTTCGGATTACAAGCAAAATCGAATGCCATGAGCTCTCTAGCAGCCTCTTCCAAATGTTTGTTTCTGGTTCACTCAATGACTTTTGCTTTACGTGAAGACCTTTTCAGATAGCCTTTTAGTGAGTGTGATGTCCCTTTGAAAAAAGAGCAGGTCTGTCTGAGGGAAAAAAAAAATCAATCATCATTTGTAAGGTGAGTGACAAAGAGCTTTGCCTGATTCTCATGTTAAACTTTTAAGCTGGATATGTCCTCACTGCTTTCCTGTCCTCACTGCTTTCCTGACGCTCGAGTCAGGGAAGTCTGAAATAATTGACTGTCTCTGGGGGATAGTGTGGCTTTTACAGCTTTGGATTTTTCCCCTGATAAACGTAACGTTTAGTGGTATTAAGGATTTTGGCTTCTTCATAACTCAAATCCTGTGCTTGGTTGCAAAGGCAACAAAACGGCTTAGAACTTGCTTTTGAATGTCCTCAAAAATGAGGAAAAAAATTGCTTCTAGGCAGGATATAGTACTGAGTATTTCAGGTTTTCTATTGGTATATCCGCAAAACAACCGTGAGTTGGTACCAGTGACGTAGACTGCGTGTGCTTTAGTGTAATGAGAATAAAATAGTATGGACGGATGTTGGACTGGTATTTTTCTCAGCCTGTCCCTTGTAATCCATCACTCCTTCTGCTTGCTCTCTGAATTGCTTGATTTTGTATTCTACTCCAAAACTTGTGTATAACTCTTTTTCATAACCATTCTCATAACTTTTTAAAAATTCTGACTCCTCGGCATTAATTCAATTCATGGAAGCTTATGCACAACTGTAGGTTACAAATAGTCTTTTGGATTTCGTAATAAAGCCCTCTTCTTGTGCTTTTTATTTCTGAAATAAAGCAATGCACAGGAAATAAAAGATTTCTCTCTCCCCATGAAGGAGAATGCCTTCTTCATAAAAGGGGAATGCTAGGCACTAATGCTTAGAAAGCTTTGGCTATTAAAAATTAAAATACACCCTTCCTCCAAAACCAGACTATTACAGATCACTGAAGAATGAATTTCCAAGGCAGAAGCTCCTCTTCCTCTGTCCTGCTGTTGGGCTCTCCTGGCATTTGTTCCTCATTCGTTTGCCACTGCTGAGGCATCACAAGATATTCCTTCTTTCTCTGAAAAATTACCATCTCCCACTTTTCTAAATACACAGGGAGTTTTCTAAGAAATTGTGGGGTTTCCTCTCTTATAAAGTCCAATGTGCACTTGATCTGTAGTGCTCTGCTCCATACCTCAAGGATTTGGTTTTGTCTCTGAAAATAGGACAGATATTGTAGCAAGATATTGTAGCAATTATTCAAGTAAGATTGAATAATTATTTTAAATGACTTGTATCCAAATCTAGTTAAAGATAAATATTTAGGTCTGTGATGGTTTTTTTCTGCCTGGATGATGTTCGATGGTGGCTCTTCCCTGCATTTCCCACCCACTTGTCTTTTTACTCCCCTTTCTCGAGGTCCAGGTTGCAACATCTGTGGCTTCCCAACATCTGCAGAGACTAGAGCCAAACTCAGACTAAAACTCAGTCACATTGGGGCAAGATTTTGGAAAAGATGGCTTTAATTGTTCTGCCTTTGTTATGCACCAAGAAAATCGAGGTTTGTTTGCTGGCAAGGCTCTTCTTTTTTTTTTTTTTCCCCAGGATACTTCCATGCAGAAAGTAGCAGGAGCAGATAGAGAGGATGGATAAACATCAGAAAGTTGTCCTTTTTTGCCTTCTTTATCGGGTGAAAACAGATACATGCCGTTGTAGTAGTGCACAGCAGATGTCTAGGAAATACTAAAAAAATTATGCAGATAGCCATAAGCAATGTTTAGGTAGGCCTTCTATAATTTTAATAATTCAGCTTCAGAGCGGAGTGTTACAGGCTCCTGCTGCTCCTCTCAGAACGATATGCAAACAGGCCCTAGGATGGCTCCAAATTAGGGTGAAAACATTCAAGTCATTTAATTCACACCTTCAATGGCCATTACCTGATCATGGTGTTCCCAAATAAATGCTTGATCTGTTCCATTATTTATAAGTCCCTGAGTGTTTAAAGTGTAAATTAGACCTTTCTAAATAGAGAGCCAATAAACCCTGTTGTTGATTTGCTTGAGTAATGGCTGAAGGAATTGGAAAGCAAACAAGACTTACAAAACCAGTTTTTAATATATATTTGTGGTCTGACATACTCTGAAATGTGCCCAATAACTTCCTGAGGAAATGTGATGAATGGATAGCTGCCCTGCACTCCATCTCTGTGGGTTGTGTGCTGAAACACTCATTTTGATAAAATAGTTTGCATTAGAATTTCGCTGGTGAAAGACAACCCCCAAGCACATGTCTGCCTCCTTATTATCAATCTTGTTCGCCTGTAGTGAAAGTTCAAGTCCTACCCTATTTGCACAATCCTAGAGATGTACTTCAGATCAATTTTGAAATATGCATTTCTATTTTTGGGAGGCAAACCCAGCCAAAGCTTGGCATTTCCTGAGTGACAAAAATCTGTATTTCCAAATAAGTAATTTTTCTAGAATCAGAACGAGAATTAGGTATTTTTTCCATTTTCTGTAGAATGGAAATAGAAATATGGTTTCCTCTCAGAAGAATATAAACGAAACAGAATGACCAGTCTCTCCAGTTCACATGCATCTTGTGCATAATGCAGCTGTTGCCCAGGTGTAGCAAATATTGGTCAAGGAGGGGGAATCAGAGGACCTTTGCTTCACGTGCATCTTCCAAGATCCTGAGGATTATCTGTAGGGAAAGAACCGTGAAACTCTAATTGGTCCAACTTGGCATGGTTTCCCCCTACGTTGACTTTTGGGGACTTGCAGGTTCTCCAATTTGGCAGGAGGAGCCTGGAGGCCTGAAGAGCCCTGGCTGCAGGCCTTCCTGCTGATCACCCTGCCCTGGAGTTCAGGAGCCATGTCACCTTGGACATTCCCAAACTCCCGGGGGGAATTTTTGGGTCAATTTTGCCATTTGAGCTGGTCCAAGGTGACACTGCAGGTGTCAGCTCAGGCTTCCCTGTGTTCCTGGAGCATGTAGGCACCAAGAGCCTGGTCTTGTGTTCCCAGCAACCAGGAAAGTGAAAAATGAGGCTGATCTCTGATAAAAACCTGTTTGTATTGCAGAAGCATTTGCCAAACCTAGATAGAGTTTTGGCAGATAGAGAACATTTCCAGGAACTTAAAAATAGCATTATCAGAAAATTATCAGTTGAGGATCTCTAGAGGAAAGGGGAAGACTGCAAATATAAACTTTATCACGCGTGGTCTGTAGTTGCCTTAAAAAAAAAGAAAAATCATTGGAGTTGGCACTAAGTTAGTTCAGGAACACTTTCAGTTTTCAGCAGAAATTGTTCTCAAAATTGCGTTTCTTTCAATTGTACAACTTTCTGTCTCATTTAAGGACTGGTCAGTGTGTACTACGTAAGGGCTGCTGGTTTTAGTGTCTGATTTCAAAATCTGGCACATTTGCACTTGGTGTGGCAGGCTACAGGTGCAGAGCAGGTACATTCAAAGAAAGAGACAGAACCTGTTAACTTGAGGAAGGGTTTGGGAAGAGAAAGCCCAAAGTTAAAGAAGGTGAACGTAAATTTAAAGGAAAGTGCTCGGACTTTTGGGTTGAACGCAACATCACGGATTTGGGTTAGATGGACAGAAAACGGAAGCCAGTGTGAGGATGTCTGTTGAAAGGTTTGGAGAAGGAAGGGATGAGAGAGGAGTGTTTTGCAGGTGGTTGTTTCAGTCCTCTGCAAAGACCCTGAGAAAATACAGTGTCTTTCTACCAAGTGTGGAGGCCACTGATCCCCTTTGCTGCATGAAGCTCGTTTCCTCCCAGCAACGTTGTGCAGGTAGAAACTGGGGCTGGACTCTGAGATCCTGAGACTTCCCAGACACGCGGCATAAAATCAGGACTCGGTTGTGTACTCGTGGTGACTTTGTCGTGTCTGGGATGCGTGAGTCTGTCTTAATTACGAGGAGCTTGACCATATTGTGCAGACATAGTAAATTAAATCTGAAATGTCTTGTGCTGGCAACGAGCTGCTGTGTGTGTCCTGGACTTCTGCCAGCATCTCTGTAGTCATGCAGCTAAAACTGTTTTTATTTTGTCCTGGCTTGGTAAGTACTTGGCAAATGAAGAGTAAATATGCACCAGTTATTAACGTTTATTAATATAGTCTCAATAAAATAAAACGGGTCTGAAATAGACATGAGATTGGGTTTGGGGTAATATATTTAAACAGGAAGGCCTGGCTCTCCCTGTGAACGTGAGTCCTTTTAAATACAAATTGTTTTGTTTGCAGGTACCTAACTTAATAATTTGTGTTCCCAGGAGCTCAGTTATGGCTGGGAATATACAGGAGCTTTGTTAATATACATACTTTTTTTCCCCAAAGTACCAAAATAAAACCAGGAGTTTTAAAGATGGGAAGGTGTAATAAGATTGCTCTCAGAAGTGATAACTTTCAGTGCAAACCTAGTCTGTAGGATTAGGTACTGTGGCAAGGAAAGTCTGTTACTTTGGGGTAACTTCTACCTTGTGAATCGTGGTAAAACATCGCTCGCCCAGAACCTTAATGGTGTGAAGTTTCCTGTTTCTGGACCCTTTTGTGCTCCAAGGTTTGCCTTGGAGCACAAAAAAACCACATCTCTGAGTGTTTAGTAAGGCAAAGAATAACTTTCCAGTTGTGACTTTCATAAATTGGGCCAAATTCCAGAAGAGGTCCAATACATAAATGGAAGTATAACCTGCTGATGCTTGTGTTCTGTCTCTCAAAACAACAGGATCATAGAATAAAGAGCTGTCAGTCTGTTCCTCTGGCTCCAAGAGCTGTGAGGGTGGGGGTGTTCTGGTGAAGGTCAGTCTGATGTCTTCCCAAGACATCCGGTGCTGAAGGTCTCCTCTTCTTAGAAGCCACATGATCTTTGCTGAGTTTCACGGACTTACAGAATGACATGGGGTTGGAAGGGACCTCTGGAGATCATCTAGTCCAACCCGCTGCTAAAGCAGGTCCACCCAGAGCAGGTCCCACAGGAACGTGTCCAGGTGGGTTTGGAATGTCTCCAGAGGAGGGTTTAGGAGCTCTTATTCCAGTTTCTGAATCCAGGGCTAGCAGCTGGCAGCCCTCTGTTCCCTCTCTCTGACTTGCCTTTTCCAATCTCTGACCGGTTCGTGTGTTCATTTGCTTTGCTTTTAGGTGAGGAGGACGTGGTGTTTGCTCCTGTTTGTGCTGTACAGCATTGGTTTCCTTTTCGCGTCGCCTTCAGTCATTTTGAAAAGATTTTCCCTCATCACCTGAGCCAGATGAAACGCAGGGATAATTCCTATGCTGTTTTTTATTCCTCACAAAAGAGTTTGTTTAAGTACAGTAAAACCCGTGGGGAACTTAATAGTTCTAATGCATTTCCTTTATCAAAGGATGCGTCACTGGAGTAAGTTTCTCTGATTCCAGATAGCTCCATCTCTGAAAAGCCTAACTCAAAGTTGTTGCGTTCCGCCTGTTTTTGTGCATATCCTTGTTGTTGTGTGCTGTGTCTTAAAATCTTAAATCACTTTCAAGGTTTGCTGTTGGCGGGGTCTTCTGGGAAATGAGACAAGAAACAAAGAGTTTGCTGGAACAGCCCAAAGACTATCTCGCTGCCGAGTGTGGCATGTGCATTTTTATTATTTCTCCACTGTCTGATAAGAAGAGGAACATTTTCTTTTCAAAACGTTCCCAGAAATTTTAGCTTGTGTATTTTTTTTTGTCATGACAGCCTTTCCTTTGTATGTGTGGGTGCTTTATCAGGGAATATTTTTGTTAATGGTAATTTTCTTTGTGCCTGTACGTGTTGTCTGCTGTGAGAGTCCTGATCTGAGAGTATTTTTTCCCAAGAATTGACAGCTTTTTGAATAGATAATGGAGAATCTTATGTCAACCTTAGCGATCCGTTTCTGGTCCCATTCTCTAAAATAGAAAATAAGAGGAATCACACAATTTGTGGTCTTTCAGAATTTTATTTCAGTAGATATTTTACCTTTGTGGGGTTGCCAGAAACTCGGCGGTGTACCTGGCAGTGGAGCAGGTGGGCTGGGGAAGCTCCTAAAACCCTCTGGACTTGGGATGAAGTCCTTCTGGCTGCCCCCAGCCAGCAGCTCTGACCCCCCCCTCCACTGGTTTGGGGAACTTTTGCTGCTCTGCTTATCCATATCTGCCAGCTGGGAGAGAGGTCAGAGTGTTAGCTTCTCTTCCGTTAGCAGGTCGATATGTTTGGAGCGTATGCGTCGTTAGCTATTTAGAAATAGTCCCTTGAGCAAAAGGTGATTGATGTCTTCTCAATGTATGCAATGGTAAGCTTTTAAAAGCTTTTGAAGAAGAGCCCGTGTGGTTTGTAAGTGCCTCAAATGTCTTTTTTACCTGTAAAGCCAGTAATCCTGTGGACAAGGGAGACCTGGAGCCAAGGAGGAGGGAGAGACAAGTAAACTTGATTACGAGAAGTAGTTTGGAGAGTTCCTTTACCAAGGCCTTTTTAAAGAAGGAAAGTGTCACCAGGGGCAGGATTGCTGCATTGATAAGAAAGCAACCAAAGAAACCCCAAACTCCAAACCAGAATGGCTGATTTTCACAGCAAAGTCAGTAGTGGATTCTTGCAAGAATATGTGCTAAGACCTATTTTACTCAGCATGTTTGCAGATTTTCTAGAAGTAGAATGATCAGTTTGGTTTGGAGCTGAGCTGTCCAGAGTAATTAAAAAAAACTAAAGGTCTCATAAATGTGGCTGCTGGAGGAGGGGTAGGAAGCAGCCAGGAGAAATGTAGTCTGTCGAGGTCCAACAAGCACATTTAATCTTTCCGAATAAGAACTGGGTCTTGTTGAAGCATGGAAAAATAAAATAATGGTAAGTTAAAAATTAACAAACTTAGGTCAGTCCTTGGGCGCTGATATGCTTTACCTACTTCATTTGAGTTTCTCAGCACGAAGGGGCTTTCCGTCAGAAGCACTTGCAGAAAGAGAATAGAAGAGCAATGTCAGTGGCCCCAGCATGGGGCCTGGTGGTGACTTTCCCCAGTGAAACATTAAAGGAGGAACAAGAGGACCCTTCTGTGAACCAAGCAATTATCCTGCTGCTGCAACCCTGAGCCTTAAAAAAAGAAAGTTGTCTTTTGAAAAAGGATTTCTGAACAACTGTTTGCGTGTTGGCCTGTTTTTAAGCCTTTAGTATTTGTTATTTTCAGGTTTTTTTCTCTAACCGTGCAAGGAAGGAGAGGGTGCTTGCTTTTGTCTGAGATGCTCCTTTGCTATTGTAGTTTTACAGGATGGGCCATTGTGTATCACCCCGGACTTAGAGCAAACTTGCGCCTTGTAAATTTTGTCCCCAACAAGACCCCTGCCCTCCCCACTCCTTAGTGGGGTTTGTGTTAGGATGCTGTAGTCTCTACAGCCTGAATTCTTCTTTCCTGTATTCCTGCTCTGTCCTTTGGCTTTTTCAAATCTCTGCTCCTCTCAGTGCTGCTCTGCGACCCAAACTCTCTGCTTGACTGCTTCCTCTTTGCCCTCTGCTTTCTCCTGAGCATCCATCTCTGTCTTTCCACAGCCACTTCTTATCTGTTTACCTCTTGCTCATCCTCTTAAATGGAGGAAATCAACAAAATATTAATACTGGTTTATACACCTAGGAAGGCAAGTGCGAATATTTAGTGAATTTAGTAGTTAGCAGTTGACCATCATTGCTTTCTTCTTCTGGTTTCTTTTCATCCTTGCTTGCTATGTTTTCACGTAGAGTGTAAATGCTGTGGGTCAGATTTTTCAGTCACATACGAGTTTTGGGTGTGAAGTACTGAAGTGGCACTTCAATGGCTTTTTGGGATTCGTCCCAGTGTTTGTGGATGTGGAGGGAAGGAGGACAGGAAGGACCGTGATTCTAATGCAGGACAGGCCTACATGTGCTCTGAACTGATGGTGATCCCAGTGCTTCTCTCTTTCCCCAGTCAGGAGCTGCCTCTAAAATGTCTTCCATCGTCTTCCTGCATTGTTTCAGCCTGGAGCAGGAGTTGTTAGTGCTAGGTCTCTGTCTTCATGCTGGCTGGGAAGCACTGTAACAAGAAAATGGGTCACCTTCGTTTACAATGGACTGTTGTAGGGCTACAAAGATGATGAGGAGACTAGAACATCTCTAAGGAGAGGCTGAGGGACTTGGGTCTTTTTAGTCTGGAGAAGAGAAGGGTGAGGGGGGATCTGATCAACACCTATAAATACTTCAAGGGTGGGTGTCAGGAGGATGGGACCAGTCTTTTTTCAGTGGTGTCCAGGGACAGGACAAGAGGTTTCGGGCACAAACTTGAACATAAGAAGTTCCATCTACACATGAGGAGGAAGTTCTTTCCTGTGAGGGTGGCAGAGCCCTGGAAGAGGCTGCCCAGAGAGGTGGTGGAGTCTCCTTCTCTGGAGACATTCCAAACCCGCCTGGACACGTTCCTGTGCAACCTGCTGTGGGTGGACCTGCTTTGTCAGGGGGTTGGACTAGATGATCTCCAGAGGTCCCTTCCAACCCCATAGCATTCTGTCATTCTGTGACCCAAACTGGTACTGTACATCATCTTAAGGACAGACCTTTTCCCTCTAGTACACAAATTCTTACAGCGTCTCAAGGTGGAAAGGCATAAGGTCCATGTGGGAGGACAAGGAATAAAAGACTTAAACGTGAACTCCTAGTTTGGCCAAAATAATGGACTGGTTTTAGCTGTGCTCTGCAATTGTTTGGAGGCCGCGGCTGCATACAGAGCAGGACGGGAGAAAGATGGGTCAGGACAACAGGAAAACAATCTTGAAACAACCTTGGAATCTTCCCATAGATCCCTACAGGTGATGTGAGGATGGAGAATAGGAAATATGTAATCCAGGAGGGGGCTTTGTAGAATTATCCTATTTTTGTGTATGAGCATGCAGCGTGGGTCTAAGTAAATTCATGATAATATTGAGAATTTGCTTCTGCAATAAGGTTTTCATTTTTCATTGACTTCTAATTTATTGCTGTTTAATCCATCCTATTCAACAGACATACACCTTCAAATGTAGAAAAATAAGTTTATGACCCAGGTTTAGCCACGAAAACTCCATAGAATATCAAAAAAGCAACTACCATTTCAACTGATCCATCTAATGCCTCTCTATAAGAAAATAATCCCCATTTTGGAATTGCTTTACAATCAGAGGCGAGGAGAGCAGTACAGAGATACACGTTTTTTTAATGCACATGTGCTCTGCCTGAAAGAAACAAGGCATAATGGACACTGTGTAGATGTTCCTCAGGAGTCACTGAGGGGACCCTATCAAGTGTGTGCAGGTGGAACTCAAGTTCTGCAGCACATTCTTAATGGTTCTGAGCAGACAGAGGTGGGACTGGCGTATGGAGACTTCCCCGAATCTCTGATCTCCCTCTCCCTGCTTTGATTTCTTCAGCTTGACCAACAGAAGGTGCAAGCGCAGAGGCACCAACGGGAACATAGCTTACCCTTTGGCAGAAGGTTTAGAACCACTTGGACTGTCTGATGTTGGGTTTCCCAGCTCCAGTGAATGTCCCATCTGGACATCAACCCAGCTGCTGTTCACCATCACCACCACCCAGTCCGAGTTTGCCAGCCTGCTGCTGTCCAGGGGGGGCAACTTCAGCGGCTCTTTACAAAGCAGGACTTTCTAATTTCTTTAGGCTCCATATTCTCACTATTCTTGCGTGGTTGGTTTTCATTTTTTAACAGACCAGGAGTGGAAACTGCCACTGCTTTAGAGTGCAGCAGTGATGAGTTTCCTTCCATCCATTGACAGCTGTTGGTACTTGGCCTTACTGTAGCTGAGTGACTGAGTGTGTGTATCTATATATATGCCTTTTAAATACCAATTATTCCTTTCACTTTTCTTTTGGCAATTTACCTCCTTTCCCATAAGTGAATAAGTAATATGTCATGTTGCTCGTGGGATGTACCGTGGGGACAGTGCAGCAGATACCTGATTCTCTCCTAAACTCACTTATTCCAGATGGGGGTACCATGAAAAATTCATAGTTCTCATAGTTCGAGGGTAGGAAACACCCTGTATGTCTAATGTAAATTACCTGACATGTTATTTGGACTTGTTATACAAGCTTGATTAATAAGCTGAAATGAAAAATATATTCTGTGTGAACAGCATAATATGATCTTTTTTTATTTTCTTTAGCCTTTTTGTACATCATACAGCTGAAGTAGTTGCTGATGTAATTTGGCAATATTGGAGGTTAACCACGCTGCTGCAGATGGTTTTATCTTTTCGTCAACTTGGAAAATAAGAATAACAAGTTTTACACTGTTTTGAAAGGAAGGATAAGAACATGTGGGTGATAGAAACTTTGGGGACCTATTATACTCCTGCCTTGGCTTCAGACATGCTTCCCTTCAGGCATGAGGTTCCGCTCTGTGTGAGTGCTCAGGTGCTCCTGGGCTCTCAGTCTTCTGCGCTGAACGCAGCTCATCCAACTTCCACCGAGCCTGTGGAAGGCTACGCTCCCTCGTTGCGCACAGGAGCCCTGTGAGGGTCCAATTTGTATTTTGCATATCTGCAGAAATACAGCTCACGTCGTTGGTTGCCCTCGGGCACGTCTCATGGGCGTCACTGGGAGACCAACCATCCATCACAGGTGAAGTCCTTAGTCCCGCTTCTAGCACGAGTGGAGCCTTTGCTTGCTGCACCCCTTCGGTAGCAGGGGCAGCGGGGACCTGCAGGGGCTTGGAGCTCAGCGGCTGCAGAAGGAGAACCTGTGAATGGCTCTTAACCCCTAAAAGTGAAGCCCTGCGGGTGTCATTTCACTAGAATCCTGGTTTCGCATTCGCGTGCCGGCAGAAGGGGTATTCCCAGACCAGCCAAAATTCACCGATTCCTTAAAAAAAGAGCTCTGCTGAAACGTTCAGCTAAAACAATCCCAAGACGTGTTAAATGATTTAATGAGGGAGTCCTCACCGAGCACCTCTGCTGTCTGTAGCAGAGCATGAACTGCAAATCCCGTGTCTCATGTCCCTCAGAATGGCCTTCCCATGAAGGGATCACCTTCTGCGGAGGCTGATCCGTACAAACAAACCCTTCCCTGTTATTTCAGTCTCAATATTTCTCAACTGTTCCTCTCGAAGGAATAGTCTTGTGTAGAACTATTCTTACAGTATTTACAGCGCTTTATAAGTTTTATTTTTGCTGTCTTATTTTGTAGCTAATTGTTGAATAATTCCAAACAAGCTCAGATTTCTGGGTAAATGTCACTACATTCAGGAAAAAATATTACTACACCTGACGATAATAGATCTTTCCTTTCTTGTACAATCTGTTGGTTTCTGACCTTTTGGGGGTTTTTTAGCCAAACAACTTGTTTGTCTTTGATTCCTTGAGGCTTATTCTGTACTAATCCCTTGAAAATCGGGATTGTCTTTCCACAAGACATCTTGGTGGTCATCAGGTTTTGGTGAAGGTGGAAAAGCAGCCAAATTGTG
>JAHREE010148489.1:0-21111 GCA_033628505.1 Tringa tobata | reverse complement strand
CAATCGGCTGGGCAAGTGTTGCTATGGAGACTTCCCATTAAAAATTAAAATCCAGAAATAGAAAGTCCATTATTTTCTAAAAGATACTTCAGATTTGATTGCTTTAATCTAAAAATACCAATTTTTATCATAGTTTAAATCATGAAAACAAGAAAACACTTACTTAAAAATAAAAAAAATAATAATCTTGACCTTACACTGTATTTGTAGCTTCAATTTCCTAAATGTGATTTAGTTTTCTAAAAAATTAATTCTTGCTGATGTATCCCATTTTCCTAAATGAGACTAGACTATCTCAAAGTTTATTAAGGCCTCTGTATATGGCATTTCCTACATTTACTCAAATGCCTAGATAATACATTTTAATTACATTGAAACAATGAATCTTAATAGATCTTGAATTGTGATATCTCTCCTTGCACGTAGATGGAATTTGGAATCCATCTCAATCACACAAGAGCATCACTTCAAAATTAAACGTATTACAACTTCCTTAACATGCTGAATACACAAGAAATTAAATTTATCAACATTGTTCTACATTAAAAACTAATTTATTTTAAAGGAAGTTTTATCAGCAGAATTTTTGCAGACATTGTGTCCTTCTAGGTTGTACACCTATTTCACACAATGTTTAAGAGTAACTGTTAGAAGCAGATTAAGAATTTTTTATTGATCCTTCAACACAAACTGCCCTTGGCAAAGACAATTTTTTTTTTTTTCCTACCATCACAAAATCAAACCAGAAACTCCTCAGCTCCTTCCCTGGCTGGGTTTTCCATGTTTAGTGCAGGCACACAGACAGCAAGAGACCTCAGTCTCAGAATTCCCTTCTCCGTTAGGGATTTCACTTGGCACCTCAGGGGGGGTTGTTTTTAAACTTGCATTCAGTTTGAACCTTCACAATCCTTTTTCTAAACTTCAGATCAGGCAATCCTTGAGCTGAACCAGTTGGATAAACAGGAAAACAGCAAATACTGCCTGCACCTACAACGCCTACTGACTGAGTGACCACTTCTACAAACCCTTGTCCCATCTGCTTTGGGAATTTTTACATGTCTAAAAATGAGCTGTTGGTATTTTGGAAGAAGCTAAATGTTCATCTTAGATTCTATAAGAGATTGAAATTTTACGCCTTAACATCAGCAGTCACAAGTTTTTATTGTTAAATACAATTTTAAGTTTGTTAACATCAACACAGCTTTAATAAACAGACTTACTCCCCACCTCTTCCTCCTTCAGTCAGAGAAAAGCAACATTCCCTTGTACAGCTTAATTCAGAAAACAGGATTCTCTCTGTGAAGTGGGAAAGACAACGGGCTGCCTTGATTTTGTTTTTAATCCAACTGCTGAAGTACAGATCCCAAGCAGTCACTTCCCAATCATCATAAACAAAACTACGAAGATTACTATGGGTGTTCCCTGCTCTGAAACTTGACTGAAATTATTATAGATTTAAAAGGACATAATAGGTTTTTGCTATACATAATTCAATTACTGTACACTGCCAACTGAAAAACATTTTATTCTGTACCAACACACAAAAAACCCCCAGTCCTTCAGGAAATACAGCATCCCAATGTTATGTCAGGTTGCAGAGGACTTACGTACTGAACCAACCCCACAATAAAACCATGTCACATGAGGACTACAGTTTAATGTGCTTGCTCATTGAGCTCCCTTCTATTTACTCTGGGCTAGAGATTACCTTGATTTTTATGAGGGTGCAGAAGCAGAAAGGAACGAGGCAACACCCACCGCTGTTCACTTCAACCTCGAGCACAGCCAGATTTTCAAATAATCTGTGTCCACACATGGCACATCCCCCCGCTCTTAACACTTGGAGCTGCACCAAGTGATAGACTTACGCAAAAGGCAAGGAAGGTAAGTGACAAAGGCCAGGTAACTACAGGGCAAAATTAACACATGAAAGAGATTAAAATACTGTTCAAGTATTTGAGGACAGACCGTAGGGATCTGGCCAAGAATGAGTAAGAGTTTGTCTCCTTCTCATGTCTAAAGGCTGGTATCCAAATAAAGCTTTGCTTTTCTTTAGTTTTAATTTGAGAGCTTCTGCCAGAAACAAGATGGTATCAAATGAACTTAGGAACATTCCTCAGATTAGATGTTCCATACAATCTTCAGAAAAAAGTAAGATCCATGCAAATTTCCCTATTTCTAGTACATGTGGTATATAAAGAGACTTTGCTGTGGCCAAAAGTGGTACAAAGTTTCTCCAGAATCCATCAATTCAGGAAATATTACAGATTTTCAAACCCACAGATTTTAGCTAGGTAGATAAAAGCAACACAAGGGTTAATGCAACAAGTATACTCCGCCAGAACAATGCTGCTGTCTGATTTTGGTTATTGTTCATTTTGAATGATTAACCTCCTGTTTATGTAGACTTGCATATGAAATTCATCCAGTTCGCATCTGCAAAAAAGAACCATACTAAAGATCCAACATTAACCAAAATCAAGTCGAATTATCAAAAGCCCTACAAAATAATACACATAATACACCCTGACCGGGAATTACTTTTCCAGAGCCACGTGTGAGCATTAATTACCAGCCGACGCACACCGCTATTGTTTTGACATACGCCACACGGATCCTGTTCTTCCTCATGGCTTTGATTAAAAATTTGGCTTGGGGAGAAGTTTACATTGTTCCTTTTAATAACTGCAGCAGCTACTTCCAGGCTGCTGCCGCCTTTGCACCCACCTCACCCTTTCCTTCCCCGGGGGCACAGGGAGAACCTCCCCTTCCAGGGCCGCAAAATGCTATTACAGAGAAACAGCAAGGCACCTCACATCTCCAATTAAATTAAATTAGAGGTTTTAGTTCTCTTTTTTCTTTTTTTTTTTTTTTCCTTTTACATTGACACACTGCGAAAGTTTTTTAGAACACTCGATAAAAGCTTCAATAGCTCCCTCTGCTGCCAAATAATATATATTTCAGCTGCTGTATGCAAAACCTGGTTGCAGCTGACAGAAAAATCATAGAATTATAGAATGGTTTGGGATGGAAAGGACCTTAAAGACCATCTAGTTCCAATCCCCCTGCCCTGGGCAGGGACACCTCCCACCAGACCAGGTAGTTTAACACTCTCGCAAGTTTGCTGCTTTTAAAGGAGAATTATTTTCACTGTAAATCAAAATACTAAAGACCAGTAGTTAAATACTCGCTATTTTCATGTAATTTCAAAATACTATCATATTCAATGCAAAAAATCACACCATCTTACCTGGGTATCGAGCTGGATATACAGTGACCCAGAGGGTTTACACATATAAAAAGCAAGGGGTTACACAGAAAGAAAAATACACTTTCCAATATATCCTTTGTACAAGGCAGTTAACGCTGCAGCCCATCTTGCTGCCGTTGCATCCCTACAGCACTAGGGGCTGCACAGATATAAATTAAGAGGCATTTCAGTTAAGATACAACAGGTCTAACTCTGCAAAGACTAGAAGACAAAGCAGGCCTGGCCGCATGTCCAGAAATGCAGGGCCAAGTGTTACCCACATAAGGCCCCTCCATGTCACAGGTGACTTGGTAACTCTTCTTACCTAAATTTACCAGCAAAACTTACCACCAACCCCCTCATCCCCCCAGTCCAGTCACAGGTAATTCAGAGGTCACTTACTTTAACAGCACATTTCAGTCATTGCTGGTGCATCTCCTCACAGGCCTCTGAGGCCTTCATGCTTCCAGCGCTGCAGGCCTGGCCCTCTCCTCAGAGACTGAGAGGAACAAACTCCTCATTTCCCAAACCCCTCAGCTTCCTTTTCCTCATCTCGACCCAGCCTTACAGATCCTTTTACTAATTTTGCCTCACCAGATGATCCTAACCCAGGTGGTAGTAGCTCTGTGGAGTAGCAGTTTAAAAAAAAATAAAAAAATCAGCTGTCCCGGCCACAGGGGGTGCCGAGGAGAAGAAACGGTGCCTCTCGAGCAAGGGATATAAAAAACACATTATGACAAGAATGAACAGATCTGCAGCACCACCGTGCACACCTGACAACTGGAGAGGAAGGGGCAAACTTTAAAAATCAACAAGGATACAGAAAAGAAGAGAGAAACGGAAGTTGCATCCAGCGTCTGCCTGTACTTTGACTGAAGTGGAAACTCCCTTCCAACAAAATTCCCCAAGTTCAGGACTTCACAACACACAGAGAAAAAAAAATCTAAATCTAAATCCATCTTTATCCAGCCAAATCTTACATGTTGTTCATTCATATTAGATAGCCAAGGCTTAACCAGTCTGTTTTTGTGTTTGTTTATTAGTTCTCTTAACATGTTTCAAAAATACATTGCACATGGGCTCCGTGCTCTTCACAAGTAAAATCAGATTTTATTAAATGCAGAAGTAGCTCCCTCATCTGTTTTGCTCCAGCAGCATGAGGTGGGATCCTGGATTTTGGAATAAAGTGTCTGTAATTGGGGAAAAATAATAGAAGTATTATCCATGAAAAAAGAAAAAAGTCCATCTGGAAAAATTTCCTCAAATCTAGTACCAGTTGTACTAGAATTTCTTGAACTTTAATACAGCAATCCTCTGTTATTTCACATACTATCTAGTAAAACCCATGTTTTACATAAAATTACAGTCTTCTATCCTTATCTTTTCTGTCATCCGAGTTTGTTCATATATTTACATTGAGTTTTAGATTCAATATAACCTGAAATTGTTACTGAAAGCATTAGAACATCAAGGAAAAGGGGGCGGGGGAAAACACGCTAAGGGAACAAGCAGTATGACATATTACTCTCAGGTTATTTTGTAACATAGAAGAAAAAAGGAACAAAAAACATCCCTGAAAATGAAAATCAGAAAATATCTTCAATTTCCAGAAGCTTCACTATCAGCAGTGCCTTGATTCTCTTTAAAAATTAATGCCTGAGGGATTTTTAAATTATTTTTAATTCTGAATAGGAACGACAGCTGCATATAAACATCTAAAATTCAAATACAGACTTCAAAACAGACCTTGTGTGATGCAGCTAGGAACACTGAAATAAAGGAACAAAAACCTGCCACCAGGATGGTGCCCTGATAATTACAGCTGAGCTAGACACAACAACTTGCTCCGAGCCTCCTTCACACTATTACTACAGGAAAACTCATTTTTAATGCCACTTACAGGTCAAAGTCATCTGTGAGAAGGTAACGTAGCAAATTAAGCATTGTGGTATCGCAGAGGGACACGGGTTGAGAGGAATCAACTGCAAAGAGCTTCCTGTCATTTGTAATTTTTTGTTTCATACCTTACAAAAACAATTGAGAATAAACAAAATGTTGTGCAGTTTTTAAAAGCTTGATGTCAAATACAATAAAAAGTTAAAAGCCTTGATACTTTAAAGAGAAAAGGTCTTTAATCAGATACCATCTTGGATTAAAGCACAGATTTTCTTCTTTCCCACATAAAATATGGAACTGAAGTAACATTTGCAATTGGTTTTTTTTTTCCTCAAGAAAATAGAACTGCTCTGAAGCAACATCACCCGACAACCCGATCTTCGCACTACCTCCATGAAGAAAAACTCCAGATGCAAAGAGATTATGCATTTTACATTAAGACTGTGCACAGGTTCCATTTCACACAACGGATAAAGGCTTAAGGAAGTCACAGGCAAGTTTAAGAATCAATTTTTTATTTTTTTTTTTTATTTACTGCTTGGTAGTACAAAAGTTGCATATAAACTATTTTGTTAAAAATACATCTGATATGCAAATTTAAGAAAGGCTGACTAATATGGCAATATCCATACCCCTACAAATGAGCAGGGTGTAGTGTTAAATGCAATGAAACAGGCACGGATTCTAAATCCTCTTATTGAAGTAGCAATTCACAAGTTAAATTCTTGCATATATCAGGCTTTATAATACCCTCTGTAAGTATTTTATACAGGTAAACAATGTTTTACATATCCAAGACATTTTAATTTCTTTTATTCTACATTTTCCCAATGGAATCAAAATAGAAACTACTTTTAAATTAAGTAAAAAAATACATATTTCTGTTTAAACCTTCTTCCATCCCTTTGGCAAATTTACTTGCAGTACTAACCCATCATATATCAAAACATAATATTATCAAAATAACACTTCTTTTTTTTAAAGCTTTTGGGACAGTCTATAACTGTGTATCTCCTTTCTGAAAATTATTTGAAACTGCTTGGTTTTGCCCAATACTCCCTTTTCCCAGTAATATTTAATCCTCATAGTTCTCAATCTCCTGGAAATTGAAAGCTGACTACTATTACCAATTCTTCTAGAAACATCAGCTCGTCATACAAATAATCAAGTGGAGCTTGAAGAAGAAAATAAAAAAGTATGCCTGTAATGTGAGCTTGGTGTCTAAGTTATACTTCAATATTGAAGAGATTTCATAAGCCAGGTTTAAATTAATGGAAACAGGGATGCAAAACCCTCAAGTTCCAGTTATTTTGGGTTCTCAAGGATGGACAATTATCTTTAAAAATGTTCATTTTAAAAACAACAATAAACGATTTATTCTTTTCAAGTCTTTAGTGGGCAGTGGGTTTGTTGGAGTTTTTTTGGCAGATATAGCATCAGTGAAAAGTATATATTGAGAGGTCCAGTCGGTGTCTCACGGACACTAGGGGAAGGAAGACCATCAGCAGCACATATTTTCAGCAGGAATGAAATAAGCTTAATGTTTCCTGACAAGGCATGGGAGTATCTAATACATAAGCAAGTAGATGAATTTTTTTATCTTTGTACACGTTGATTGTTAACGCTGCATAAAGAGATGGAGAAACCTGATTCTCAAATACAAAGGAGAAACACAGTTTAGAGCACTTGGACTAAAAGTATTGAAAGCATTGATTAAAAACAAATCAATTCCAAACCAAACACTGATTTTCATCAAGTTCATTCTCAGTATATAGTGCAATCTCTACTAAAAGGCATTGCATTAGAGCTTATATTCTTAGGCACTCAGAACAAGTGTTATTTTTCAGTTTCTGTAACACAGCAAAATTTGCTGAAGTATTGCAAAGACTTCCCTCCCCAAAACACGTAACAGGACAAAGCAGGGATCACGATAAGTAGACACAAAGAATTAACATCACAAAACTGTCCCTGGTATTTTTAGCTCTAAAGTCACTCTTAAAATACGAAGGGAGTGACACTGGCTTAAGATTTGGTGCCAATGAAAACAGCTACCCTCAAGTCCAATAAAGGCACTTTGAAGTGCTTTACCACATACTCCATAAATTGTTTAATGCCAAATATTCCATATCCTTATATAACGGCTGAAATACCTTGCCTTAGCTTTAATAAGGAGCCTGTGGGTAAAAACAAAAGACAAAGGCAAAACTATCAGGCGTTCTTCAAACAGGAGTGAGTAGTTACAAGGAAGCGGGAGAACAAGCGGCCTCGAGGAAAGGGACCTTCCCAAGAGCTCACCCAAATTGCATAGAAAAAGCCGCTCTTCAGCCTACGTTAAGTAGTAAAGAGGAAGACAACAATTTCATTTAATATCTGCAGAAAGGTGAACCACTCCGTACTGCGAAATACCCTTCTCACAGAGTCCGAGCGCTTCCGTACTAAAGGCACACATGCAGAATTTGGCTGACATGATTATTTCCTTGCATATTTGGCTTGGCTACTAGCGGTTAACAGTTAAAAGACTATTTTCATCTTCCAAAAGCTGGCTTTTACCTTCAGCGAACACTTGTCGATTCTGGAGGGGAAGAACAGCAGAGAAAAATCCACATGGACCAGAGGAGTGACCACTGTTTATCCACAGAGTAATCATATTACTCATAATATTGTGCTCATTAAAAATGCTTGTCTAAGTACAAAAAAATTAAGATTATTTGATAAGGCTTTTACCTTTCCTGCCTAAAACCATTAATTTTTCTTTCCAAGATGAAGCCCAACACTCGGTATGAGGTCGACACAGCTCAACAGCATTTAAGTGTCTAAATCTTACTGATTTTTACTGGTGAAAAACCATTAAGAGTTTAACCTTGCACGGATGCCATCACAGAACTTGTAAAATGCTACAGTGCCATAAATACATTTCCTTAAATAGTATGAATCTCTTGGGAGTTTTCAGTTTTCTCCAAAGTGCTAGCAGACAAGTTTCTTCTAAAAGTTCCACCTGCAAGAGAAGAAAGCAATTGTAAAAATAAACCTCAGTAGCAAAATTAGTGGTAGGATGAACATGCCAATTAAAAAGTCAGCAGATGCTCCGAAATGGGAAAGAAAAATGCCCTGATTACATGAAGTGGTTGCCGTGCATTTTGAGGTCAATCTGTGAAATCCTAGAAGGGAGGAACTAAAAATTCAGCTGAATGAATTTTACTCATGAAAAAGGATGGATGAACACACGGACAAACTGCAAAGCACACAAACTTTGAGAAGGACACCAGGAATGGAAAATATTACACAGCTTCAGTGCACCAGAACCTTCAGTTTTTGTTTACCCAGTAGCTTACAATGGACGTGCAAGAGCTCCATCCCAAATTTCAAACTATCAGCTGTATATCTGCTACTTTTAAAAAAAAATACTTTAAATAAACTTAAGTGATTATATGGAGCCTGCTGAGAAGATGGACCTTGGAGACATGGAGAAGACATGCTACAGCTTCAAACCATGCAGCCAGCAAGACACTAGGATAAGTTGAAATACTGTTGAGGTCACTTCAAGAAAATACTAAGAGCACGTCAGTTGAGGAGAATAAACAACCAAAACCCTGAACTCCTGCTCCCTGAACATGAGCAACCAGCAGTGTTGTGTCATTCAGGGACCGCCCAACTCAGGAATTCCATCTCATAGAGGAACTCCCAGTCACAGAGGTTGAAGTCAGGCCACAAAGCGCAGACCTACTGCCTCCAGATGCTGGAACAAACCTTTTCTGTCAGCAGTTAAACACACATGTGCATCTGCCGCCTCCCTCTGTATCTGAAGATCTCAGCCAAAGTCTCCAAAACACTACCCTATTTATCATAAATTGATTGGCTGGGAGCACAGAAGGCTTAAATGCTGCCTATATCTGTTCCATTACAGTAAATTAAGCTATAATAATTCATTAGATGTCTGAAATAAGTAATTGAAGTAAAGGTCTCTCTGCTACCTGTTGATACGTGAACAGCTTTTAATCATATGGGACAAAAACCAATCTAGAACCACGTGAGGGAACAGCATCACAGTCTTTTCAAGCAAAATCTGTTTATTTTCTGTAGTGTTCATCAAAGAGGCCTGGCTCCCTTCCCAGATGATTTACAAAACAGCTCTGGTGGACTGGAGAGACCTTTACAAGAGATGCCGCGGAGTCAGTTCTCTGCTATTAGAACATTTGGTTTTCAGAAAGGGCAAAACTTTAATCCCAAGGGAAGCTCTACAACAAAAAGCTGCCATAGATGGACATTTAAATTTTTTATAGCTATACTATTATATCTCTCTAGAGAACAGCTTATTTTTAGATTAAAGGAGTAATGGCTTAAGTTTAGAGAACCACTTTTATGTAATTACAGAGAACAGCTGTCTTATTGAGGGAAGGAAAAACAGAAAGAAGACTACAAAACATTTTTAGCATTATTTCCATTTCAAATATTTTTCTGTTTTTTTTTAATTTTTAAATCAAAATGCACTGGAATTAACTTTATTTTCACATATGCCTTTTCTATTTCTAATGATTAAATAAGAGATAACTAGTCCGCCTTTGAGTCATAAATCACATTACAAAGAGTCTGATTGTGATGCCACCGGAGATACAGAAAAGAAAAGACAACTCATCACAGGAGTAACACAACAATTAGCTGGCCATGAAAATGCCAATGCAGCCAATGAAGAAGTTATCTTGTACTGCCTTTAGCCAATATTGATTTTTAAAAAGGGAAGAAAGGAAAAAGAAACCAAACCAACAACAAAAAAAAAAAAAATCCCGGATGACCAGGACATAGTTCTGAATCGGAAAATAAGATTAAAGCCTGTGGTTCCCCGACATCTACAGATCCTCATAGGTTACAGAGCAGCAGGGAGACAGCTGCCCCTACAAAGCTGTGATTTGCCCTAATTTGCCACAAAACAAAAAGCAAAATAAAAAACCCAACCATCCTTAGTCTGTCGCCTGCCTCCAAGGTGGGAAGAGCTGTAGTTACACCAGCTTTGACAAGGGTTTCTGCTCTTACAAGTGCCCAGCAATAAAGACACAACACCTTATTCCAACTTCTTAATTTTTGACATCTGAACTCCACCTCCTTGCAAGTTACCCTACTGTTTACCTTCTTATCCACTGAGCAATTACCCTCCACAGCCTTTCAAACATTTGGAGGCACAGCACATCTCTAACTCTCTCTTCCTCTACAGCAACGGTTCCAAAAAAATTGGTATAATTTCATGATGAGCACAAAGTCCAGACAAATATGTCTGCTCAGCTCAGCAGTACTGCCAGGAAAGGTCGTGAGGAAGGCATCCCATTGCATACCAGCTGTCTACTTTGTCTTCCTAAATTAATACAATTACAGAATGTTTTCTTAATGAATAAGCAACAGGATATAAAGAAAAGGCCACGTCTCACACTGTGGTCTTTCAGAATTTAACCTCGAGACACTTGAGGGAGGTTGGGTCTTGTTTAATTTTTAAACATACCCAACTTCCACTTGTGCACTTCCCTCTTATGTTTGAAGTTACTGAGAGTCAGAAACTGGCCTGAGCTGACACAACATGGCTTTATGCTCTCTCTCAGCATACGCAGAGTTTGTGCACTTTGTTCACTTCCATTTTCTCACCCCCAGAATCCCTTTTTTTCCCGCCTCAAGGGTCAAGCTCAGTATTTTGAATCACATTTGTGTAAAAATCACCTTTTCCCTTCAGTTTATCAATCAGTGTGTCAGCAGTTAGAAGCAAACCATATTAATCTACGGGGTTTTTTCCCCCTGCCCAACATTCTTTACTGTTAAAACAATAAAGGGGGGGGGCATCCCAAAACTACTCCAGACACATTTTTGACATGCTCAAGTGAATTGCTTGAGGTACCCCATTAAGTTTTAACAACTCACAGGAAAACCCAAACCTCCTGGTTTCGTAACCTACCATAGACCCCAGCCATACGAGCATTTTTGCAGGTCTCCATTCTCATTAGCCAAAGCTCCACTCATCTATTAGAGAAGTAATTAGTAAGCAGTCACCATGGCAGGGCACATAGTGCAAGGTGAGCATGAGGAAGCAGCACTGTAGTTATTCAAGATCAACTACAAAGTCTAAATGAATAATTAAGTAAGAACTGGGTGGATAATTTAGCATTTACCAATTTATCATTAACTGAGTGATCCAATATCATTTGTGCAGACTTCTGTAGAAACTTTTTGAAATGGAAAGAGGATCAAGGGACTAGAACATCTCTCTGCTGAGGAAAGGCTGAGGGACTTGGGGCTTTTGAGTATGGAGAAGAGAAGGCTCAGGGGGGATCTCATCAATGCTGAGCAATATCTAAAGGGTGGGTGTCAGGAGGATGGGACCAGACTCTTCTCAGTGGTTCCCGGGGACAGGACAAGAGGGAACGGGCACAAACTGGAACAGGGGAAGTTCCATCTGAACAAGAGGAGGCACTTCTTTGCTGTGAGGGTGGCAGAGCCCTGGCAGAGGCTGCCCAGAGAGGTGGTGGAGTCTCCTTCTCTGGAGACATTCCAAACCCACCTGGACACGTTCCTNCCTATAAATACTTCAAGGGTGGGTGTCAGGAGGATGGGGCCAGTCTTTTTTCAGGGGTGCCCAGGGACAGGACAAGAGGGAATGGGCACAAACTGGAACATGGGAAGTTCCATCTGAACCTGAGGAGGAAGTTCTTTGCTGTGAGGGTGGCAGAGCCCTGGCAGAGGCTGCCCAGAGAGGTGGTGGAGTCTCCTTCTCTGGAGACATTCCAAACCCACCTGGACACGTTCCTGTGGGACCTCCTGTGAGTGACCCTGCTGTGGCAGGGGGTTGGAGGAGATGATCTCCAGAGTTCCCTTCCAACCCCACATCATTCTGTGATTCTGTTTTCATGCAGAACCGATCACGTTTTCAACTTTGTTTCTCTTTACCCATTACCTTCACTTATTTCGCAACATGCAGGCATTTTGTTGTTAGTTTTCAATATTATTTCCCAGGCTTTCATACCTGCCAGTTACTCCGAACTTCTCCTCTCTTGCACGTCCTCCTGCTTGGCAGGCGTGACCAGCGTATCACCATTGATGCTCTCCACACCAGTAACAGACATCAGGCTTTTCCGTTCTTTGGAATTTGATTTGTGCTCCACTTTGGTGACTCTAAATCTGAGGTAAGCATAAGAAAGACTCAGCTGTGTTTCCTCAGAGATTAGAAAGACTGTTCTCAGTACCCAGTGCAGGGACAGGAACACATTTTCAGGTCCCAAGACATTGGAGCAGACACCCACAGGGACCCAGCTTCATTTCAGAGCTATCTCCATTCCTATTACCTACGTGCACTTTTAATCCTCACAACTCCTGAATCCCACTTTCTCAGGGAACTGTTTTTTAAAGCAGAATCCACAGATTGCGTACTGCTGCTTAGAAGAGTAATTTTCTAGGACAGCTACGATGTAAGGAAGGAATTAAAAATAATGGAACAGAACGAAATTATTTCTGTAGATAACATTTCCTTGAGAAATACCAAATTCAGAAACGGAGGAATTTATTGGTGTACAATCCTTGTTTCTTTTTAGCCAGTATCAACAGCGCAATAGCTTTGGATTTGTACCCACAGGAAATCCCCATCTATTTACATAGTTTTAAAATAAATTTTAAAAAAATAAAATCTACTTCTTCTAGAAATAACTTCACCCTAATAGTAACAGGGTTACAGACAGCTGATGCTATAAACAGAGTAGACTCCATGAATATCTGATGGGCCACTGTAGCATCCCTAAGACAAGCATCCAATGAAAGTCTTACCTTCCCACAGAAAGGACTGTAACTTCTCCGAGACGACTTCTTCTGTGCTCTTTAGACTTGTGAGCTGGCTTTGTAAGGTGCCACCGCTTGTGGCTGCAACGGCTACAAACATCCTTCTCTATCACGCCCCCAACAGTGTGCAAGTGATGGCCCTTGCAGCTGTGCTTATACGGACCGGCACCCGGGGACAAAGGGGACCCCGGACTCGTGGGGCTACCGGGAGAGGTAGGAGATAAAGGGCTGTAGGAGAAAGTACAGAGGAAATTTAGCTTTTACTATAAAATCCCATTTCTTAAAAAGAGGAGAAAAAAAAATCCAAAATATAACCTTTGGCTATGTCTAGTGAATAGCTAAGTTTTTTCAGGGACCATTTATCCCTGGAAGGGTTCAAGACCAGGAGAGATGGGGCTTTGAGTGACCTGGTGTGGTGGGAGGTGTCCCTGCCCAGGGCAGGAAGGTTGGAACTCAATGGTTCTGTAAGGTCCCTTCCAACCCAAACCATTCTATGATGCTGTTTGTGAGGATGTCTGATTTAAGGTTCCCTCCAATATCACTTTTTTGCAGTTAAAATTCACTTCCATAAATTAATTCAGCTACAGTCACGCGGTTAAGGTGACTAACACAAAGGGAAACCAAGTAAGAGGGAAAAAAATCAGGCTAAAACAGAAGAGAACAGGTTACATGAACTTGTTTCAATGAAGACATCTAATTAGTCGATTAAATTCACACTTGGAGAACTGCAGAGAGTACCTCAGAGTTGTTAGAGTAAGAACTCACAGAAGAGGATCATCCCACAATATTGCAGAGGCAAAACTAAAACTTCTACCATGAAAAGGAATCAACAGATCATTCAGCTTAAGCTTTAGAAAAATGCTTTTTTTTAGAAAGACGGACAGAAAAAGCAGTACAACCCCCAAAAGGTATTCAGTGGTAATATCAAAATAAAATTAGATTAATTTGATTAAAAACAAAAAAGCAGATAGCACAGACAGAAAGCAGAAGATGTACTTCTTTAGACTTCAGCAACAATTTTGACACTGTCTTGCACCACATTCTGCTAAAGCAAGCAAGTGCTCAATGCATTAAAGGTGAAATTACAGTAGTGTAAAGGCAGCACACCTTATTAAGAAAAAAAAAAAAAGAAAAAGACATACCAGAAAGTTATATATAAGTAGCTTACTATGAAACTGGAAAGAAAAACTAAATGTGGTTACTCTGGTCCTGATGCATTGCTTTAAATAGTTCCCTGGGTTATCAGCAAGTTCGCCGACAATACAAAACTGGGAGGGGTGGCTGACGCAGCAGAAGGATGTGCCACCATCCACAGAGACCTGGACAGGCTGGAGAGTTGGGCAGAGAGGAACCTGATGAAATTCAACAATGACAAGTGTAGGGTGCTGCACCTGGGGAGGAATAACCCCCTGCACCAGGACAGGTTGGGGCTGACCTGCTGGAGAGCAGCTCTGAGGAGAAAGACCGGGGAGTCCTGGTGGACAACAGGATGCCCAGGAACCAGCAATGGGCCCTGGTGGCCAAGAAGGCCAAGGGCATCCTGAGGGGCATCAGGGTGACCAGCAGGTGGAGGGAGGTCATCCTGCTCCTCTGCTCTGCCCTGGGGAAGCCCCATCTGGAGCACTGGGTCCAGTTCTGGGCTCCCCAGTTCCAGAAGGACAGGGAACTGCTGGAGAAGGGACAGCAGAGGGCTACAAAGATGATCAAGGGACTAGAACATCACTTTTGCGAGGAAAGGCTAAGAGACTTGGGTCTTTTTAAGTCTGGAGAAGAGAAGGCTGAGAGGGGATCTGATCAACACCTATAAATACTTCAAGGGTGGGTGTCAGGAGGATGGGGCCAGTCTTTTCTCAGTGGTGCCCAGGGACAGGACAAGAGGGAATGGGCACAAACTTGAACAGAGGAAGTTCCATCTCAACCTGAGGAGGAACTTCTTTGCTGTGAGGATGGCAGAGCCCTGGCAGAGGCTGCCCAGAGAGGTGGTAGAGTCTCCTTCTCTGGAGACATTCCAAACCCTCCTGGACACGTTCCTGTGGGACCTGCTGTGGCAGGGGGTTGGAGGAGATGATCTCCAGAGATCCCTTCCAACACCAACCATTCTGTGATTCTGAAATGGAATAGAAGAATGGCACAAGTACCCAGAGGAGAGCACATGTGTTAAAGACACATTCACACACACATAAATCTTATTATTATGTACTGGATCTGTTGCTGTAAGGAACACACAAATCTCAGCGCTTCAGCAGACAGAAACCCCAGATTAAAAAGCAACCAGCTAGCTGATCATTCTTCAGAGAAGGTGGTGAAGATCATAAGCTGAACATGAATCATGACAAGGTTGTTGCTTAAAAAGGACAAATTTCACAGTGGAAATTACAGGAGTATAACCTGTGAACCTAACGTCACATTACTCAGCACTATTCATGCCTCAGCCCAACGTTCCATCCACTTTGAGAAATTTTAATTCAGGAAAAATACGAACAGACTGTAGAGACGCCAAAGGAGAACAGAAAGAACAAATTAAAGACATAAAACACGCCATTAAGAGACTGGAGTTACTTGGATGCTTATTTTTAAAACAAAAATATTGACAAGAGGCATTTAATGGTCTTTGAATAAATAAGAGAATGCTGTAAGGGAAGTAAAATCCGTTCCACATCCGACACAAACAGAGGAACCGATGGCTTTAAGTAGCAGAAGCGCAGATTTTACTTGGCCATTACTACTCCTAGCGTTAGGAAGCATTTAATAGTGCCCCAAACTTAGTAAGAAATACAGTGCATTTGCACTTGAGTTACTAGAGCTTTAGGAGTATCTGTCAGAAGAATATCTGTCGTCATTTTTCCCTTCCCCTTACTTTTTATTTTAATTCCTCACAATAATCTAAAACTCCCAAAATAACATCGCACGCAAAAAGATTGGGTTAAGACTCAAGCAAATATTTCTGCCTCACCATGAAGTTTAGAAATAATTCCTATACTTAGGAAGAATAAAAACCCTGAACTTAGAAATTAGTTCAGTAACCCAGCCTCTCACCCCTAAAGCAGGAGATAAGCAAACACTGTTTTGATAAAACTATGCATTCCCACTTCTTTTATTAGTGACATAGAACTGCTTGAACCTGCACCTTCTCTGCCTTGAATATGAACCCATATGAATATCAGTAAAATTACACAGTTTAAAGGCACCTATGGACAGATACAAGTCATTTTTACATGAATGATGCATCTGCAACTCAAGAGCTGAACTACTTTCTCTATATAATTCCCTAAATAGGTGTGTAGGGGGAAAAAAAAAAATAAATGAGAGGTAGGTCAGCCAATGTATATTATCATCACAATTGTAAAGAAAAAAGTAAACCAGAAGGAGACACAGAAAAAGCTGTCTGTTTTAAGTTAGCAACAAATGAAGCAAGTGCTGCGCCTTGTTCTTTCAAGTCAGAGTAGCTTTGGAATAAGCCAACTTGTAAGTAACTTCACCCTGAAGCAAACAAGTATTTGCAACCTCTGTAAATCTTTAGCCCAAAAAGCAATAAATCTGTGTTACACACCTGGAACCCATATCCTGAAGAGCCAGTAACCCAGAGCATACATTAAAATTGAGTGACTCAGAGACACCACAAGGAAATCAAAGTATCATCCTCTTAGCTGATAAATCGGGAAATGAAACCCTTTGAAAGGGTAAGGTTTTAGTCGCCTCAGGAAACATGCATTAAAAAAGATGAGTAATTACCTTTCAGGTTCAAAGACACTGCTATCTGCTACCATGGCCTTTAACACATCAGCATTTGCTGCAATGAGAATAAATAGAATTCTTCAAAATTGTACGGCTCTAACTTCAGAAAAAAAAAAAAAAAAAACAAAACCAGCAAGATAAAAGGTCCTCAAAGAAATTGCACCCAAAATATCTCCAAAAAGGCATGGGATAAAATTATGCAAAAGAAAAAACAGTTAATATAATTCTATGGGATTTTCTTAACTAAAATTACAGTTCATATTGCACTCAAAGCTCTTCCCCGATACAACCCACACACAGAGCCATCTGCACAACACCCCCAAGCAAGGTCTCTAAAAACCTTTAAAACATCCATTTGGCCACAGAAGCATCATCCCCTCACTTGTATAAAGCAATTTAAGATTAAAAATGCCAGTTGAAGTGAGCCTTACAAAATGCAAATTAATTATCGGCCAAAACCTACCAACAGCTCACGTATTAAACAAAAACCACCAAAACCCACACACATGGGGACCTAATCCCAACCTTGAGCAAAAATACACAAGCTCAAAGTCCTATGAGTTAAGGAGGGAAAAAACCCAAAAATAACAAAAAAAAAAACCGACCAGACAAAGCCAACCCAAAACCAGCTTTTCCGGAGGATTAGTCTTCATCCAGAAGTAACTCAAAGCAAGCTCAATGCTTAGGAGAACTTTGATTTATACAAAATGTAATATTACAAGGCTAAAGGTTCTCATACTATAAAAATACACAGTCTCCTAAATGTTTCTTCAACTGGGCAAATCTGATCTGAACTAACCAACCTTTCCCATAGGCTACTTCAGTGGGATTTTATGATTTACTTTTTTTCTAGTCGTATCTTCTTTATCCTTCACTCTGCACTCACAAGGCATGGAGATACCACCTTCAAAATTCAGCGTTGGCACTAGTCTGCCCGATTGGCTCAGTTAAACACAAAAACCTTCCCTCCCTCAGACAAAGCTGCAGGAATCATTTCAGGGTAACAAGATCAATCTGGTCAAACTACCAATGTCTCCCACGCTTTCAACGTTGCCATTAAGAAAGCGACCTTTAGCTTTTACTTCACAGACGAAACAAAAACATGAACCGCCCCAAAAAAAAAAAATCTAACACCCAAAGAGTTAAAATATCAAGAAAAGCATGAACCAAACTTATCACACAAATGAGTTTATGGGTAAGCAAAAAAATTCCTTATTTTGTTTGAAGTTATTGCCTTCTGATGGCAATTTCAAAGAGTTAACCTTGTACAAAATGGTTATCAAATGAAAACACACCAACACAACATACTTAAGAATATCTGAAAAAAAAGTATTTTTTACAGAACACCATCGCAAAGGCCCATAATTTCAACATCACAATACTATACCTTCATTTTTCATAATGTAGTTAACAATTTGTCCCACAGTGTCGCTATTGTCATGAAGAGTGTCATTCATTTCTGTGCAAGGAAATAAACACGGTGTCAATACCTTGGCCTTCCAAGTCAAGAACTGATTTACTTTAAAAGAAAGGAAAAACCAAAAAAATCCAAGCCGAAACAAAAAACCAAATGCACACATACCACAAAGAGTTACATAAAGAAAAGACAATCTATTGTCAGAAAGCTTAGATGAGACTTAAGTCCTTATGCAGGAAAAAATATAAACAAGAGTTTATGGAATCTACACATCAGCTTTAAAATATTCATCCAAGAGCTGAAAAACTCCAATTTTCCAACATGCATCAAAATTCCTTCTCTAGCTCATGAGGAGACAACCAAGAGAGCAGCATTCCTAGCCCTAACCACAGGGAAGAAGAAAACCAACCAACCAAAATCCTTAAACTGTCTCAAGTCCCTATTTTAAAATAGGTATTATCACTTTCTAGTGCAAGAGGGATTCAATTTAAGCTTTTCACCACAGCTGCAAGGACCTAATATCTGATTTTTTTAATTAAAAAAATGTCATCTCATATGACTACAGGAGCAAGGGATTTGAGAGAAGAAACCTCATGACTATATTTAACCCTTTTGGAATCGATTGCATCCATTAACAACTCCAGAAACTCTCCCAGAATAACCTCAGAAGGCAGAGAAAGATCAGGAAGAGAAACAGGACAACTGAGAGGCACAGCTCTGCCCCTCCCTAATAATTGTTATGAAGAGCTTTACAAAATAAAAAAAATAATAATAATCACAGGATTGAGGCAAGTTTAATAGGCAAGACCCTAAATTTGTCTCTTAGTAGTAATTTTGGGGCTTCCCATCTCTCTAGATACCCTTTATCCTCACCCCTGAAATTTTGCAGTGCAATTTAGACACAAATTAAGAGCTAAAAGTTGGAATTAAGAGCTAAAAGTTGTCCCCCTCTGGTTACCGCTCACCTCGCTGGCACAACTAACAGACCAGAGAGTCCCACTCGCTGCCCCGGGGAAGGAATTAGGAACAGGCTGACACCTCATTACCTGCCCCACACCTGTAATTTGCTATAATTTGCGCTTATTATGAGCCTACTGATGGGTAATTAATTGAGAGAAGGGAGGAGGCCCGAAGTATTTCCAAGTGACTTTGCCTTTGTATTTAATTAACCAAATGCTACACTGGGTTACTAGAGCCCTTCCCACATGATAACACTATTTTCTTAGAGTTTTGGGGTTTTTTTTTCAAGTAAGAGAAGATGGGAATAAGGAACCATAAAAAACGAGCACAAACAAACAGTAAAACAAAAAGAAAGGTATTTTTAAGAAAAAGCTATAAGCAGCACAGATAACAAACCAGAGGGCAGTCAGTCAGTCCAAAGGCTCAGCTTTAGGAACGACAGCACAACAGGAACAAATTAAGATTGCTCAACACAAAACGAAGGTTTTAGGCTTTAGGAGGCATCTTTTTGTCACTCCTCAGATAGAACCATAATCTGCTGCTCTTCGATCCCTCTGTAAGCTCTTAATTGACATCAGAGAACTCACGTGAGAAACTGGAACACTCCTAGTTTTGACTGGAAAAGATCAAGACCTAACATACATATAATAATAACAACAATACTTTTCTTAATATTGTGTTGGTGTCGGATATAGAGGGAGAAATGACAGAAGTCTCACAATAACATACTCCACAGCAGTTGCAATATACAGAAATAAGAAGTTGTTTATCATACTTGTTGATTACCTATTTTTTCATCCGGTTTTTCTTCTTCTAGCTGTTCGGCCTCTGTTGTACAACGATATCCTTTTTTCTTAAGGATGTGACAGACGAGGATCCCCAGGAGGCCCGTGATGAAGAAAACAGGAACCAGCGCAAAGGCGATATACTCTAGGTGTTCAGACTTCCCATCGATGCCATCAGTTTTAGTCGTCGAAGTGGTGGTCTGTAAGCCATAGCTCGACAAAACCCGGAGAAACTCTCCATCATCTACGGAAACGAATAAACACAGTTATTACTATACACTGTAAATCACTTCAAAGCATTTAGAAGACTACAAGCTCAACCAAATCCCCACAGCGTCGATGTCACGTACCTTCTGTGATGACCTGAATGGGCAATGCCTACTCTACTGGCTGAGAACTCACACCCCTAAGAATAAACCTTCTTCATAAAACGATGACAAAAAAAACCATACAAAAACCCCCCACATGATCTTTCTTCAATATAACAGTGAAGAAGAAATGATCTTTCAGCCTGACAAGTTTGTCATCTCAAGTGGAGGGCTCCCATATTTCCCTGAAGAAGGCCACCACCTGCGCTCCTTCTTCCTATCAGGGAAGAAAACACCAGGTGATTGCTCTGGTCCTAAGTTGGTGCAAAATTGCTAAAAAAAAAAAAAAAAGGTGGCTCCTTCCCTAATATGAGAGTAAGAACAGGATTTAGCATTGACCCTCACAAAGAAAAAGCAGCAGGTTCACAAAAATAGCCTTGATTTTTCTTTTCTCCCTCTACTCTGCCCTTTCCCCCCTCTACTCCAAATCAATCTCCAAGTCGACTCTTCAGATTTTCTACCTCTCTTGGGGACAAATGGCATGAACTGCCCAAACAAGTAACATCTCTTGACGTTTCTCTATAACTGTGGTAGGTAACTCCCACGCCAAACCTCATCATGTGACTGAAGGTCCACGCTTCAGACTCTCCAAGTTGTGGGTCATCACGGTTTCTCCAAAGGCAAAGTGCCTTTAAGAGGTCCTGTCCCCTTCAGCCCTGACAGACCGCAGCCCCAAGAAAGGTTTTAAACTGGATTATTTGGCTTGGCGAAGAGTGTCTGGAGAGCCACCTGGCAGAAAAGGACCTGGGGGTGTTGGTCAACTGTCAGCTGAACATAAGCCAGCAGTGTGCCCAGGTGGCCAAGAAGGCCACCAGCATCCTGGCCTGTGTCAGAAACAGCGTGGGGAGTTGGACTCGGGAGGTGATGGTCCCCCTGGACTGGGCACTGGTGAGGCCC
>JAHREE010148483.1:0-12205 GCA_033628505.1 Tringa tobata | reverse complement strand
CAGGCCTTTGTAAACAGGTTCTCCCCAGCCTTCCTGTAGGCTCCCTGCAGGTACTGGAAGGCCGCTATTAGGTCTCCCCGAAGCCTCCTCTTCTCCAGGCTGAACAACCCCAGCTCCCTCAGCCTGTCAACACAAGTCCATACAATCAATTTGATGAATTCCTCACTAACAAGGTGAGGAATTTGGTGAATTCCTCACTTGCAGGCCTGGCAAGGCCAACAACAGAAATACTAGAGACCGCTGTGTGACACCAAGACGTGCCCTGCTCTCTGCTCAGAAACCATTCCCTCCAAGGGCAGGGATGGGACATCCAGGTGTCCTTGGGTCTACCAGGAGATGCCTTTACTGTTGCTGTAGGGAGCCTCACACCAGGCTGCTTGCCAGCAGCTCTGCCCAAAACTGTTCTGCATTGCAGGAGTCAAGGCAAAAAAACCCTAAATAACCCTATAGGAATCTGCTTTCCAGTCCCTTTAACCTTATTTCCATGTCCATGCCATGCTGGGTACATTTAATACTTGTCTTCTCTAGGTTTGTCTCAGCTTTCAGCATGGGTTGGATGTTATTAGCTATTGCAAAGGAGTTCAGTTATGTAGGTCAGGATGTCATTTCTCCCAATTCTGAGTTAATTCAGATTTGAGCTCTGAAAAAACTTCTGGCAATGTTTTTGTGGGTATGGTGGGACATGCAAAATCAGAGAACCAGAACATTTTGTGGGTGTTGATATTGCCAACTTTTTTGTTCTGATTTTTCCTTTTTTTTTAACTGAATCTAATATTGGAACTGTAAATTAAATCTTTTTGTTTCTCCTTGGCATCATTCATGCCCATATTGCCTTTTATTCTCATTCAAAAACTTAGCAGTAATTTGCAGTGCTACCTTCCCACGTCTCTGATTCAATTCAAGGAGAAAAGCCTATTGCCATTTTAAACCAAGAACAGTTTGTCAGAATTTTGAAGGTACCGATACATCAAAAAATCCTTTTCCCTCTTTTTCCCCTATGGTTTACAGCAGGAAGCAGGAGAACCAGGGGTACTGGCAGAGAAGGCTCATGCCCAAGTCTGTCTGAAAGGGAACAGAGATTCCTTTTTTTTTCCAATACACTAATTACCCATTGCTATCCTTAAAAGACCAGGAGGGTCCCTGAAAAAGTAAAATAACTTTATGACAAAGTGGAACAGACTATTTCACTGTAAGAACTCAAGAAGCTTAAGAACAGCTCTACTAGGTCAGCCAAAGGTCTACCTTTCCTGGCCAACGATACAACATGTAATAAAACTATCAGTGAGAATTACCACATTCAGGTCTGTCCCCTCCAACAACTACTCCCAACTATTACTTGGCTTTGAAGATACTTCTACCATTTCAGATCTAAGGCAGGAACTGGGTACCCAAAAGAGCGTCTGTTGTTTCTAATTATGATAGTTACAGTAATAAAGGATATTACCTTTCCCCACAAACCTTTCACATTCATTCATACGTGGGAATGTTTCTTCTTGCAGATGGTTGGCCTCAAAATACCTGATCTTAAATTTTTAAAGCCGAATATTTATCCAGAACAATAAAGTTTCCAATCCTCCAAACAATTCTCCCTGCAAGTCACTCCGTGAATTACTTCCATGCATAACTATCACACACACAAACAAACAAATGCTTGGATCAGGACCTTAGATAAAACATAAGTTGTAATATGGTTTTGTCCAAACCCATTAAAGATGATAAGAAGCCTGTGGAAATTAATCTTGCTTTCTAAGTAATTCTGTATTTGCCTAGGTTATTTTTTCTGAAAGCGAGTTTCAAAGAACTAATGAAAGGACACACACAAAAGGAAAGAAAACGCTGCAGCAAAGACACCTAAAATAAACCAACACTGCTATTTAAGTAGTTTGAGAGAACCCATATCAGGTGGTGGCATTACAGAAATAGGTGAGAACTACAAAACAATGAGGGGTTTATTTCTTTAAAGGGTCCCCCTTGCCCTCTGTTTCTGTTCCTTTTCTGTGCAGAACATTCTGCTGTCCCTCCGCCTAGAGCTTACAGCCATCATTCATGCCTTTTCTTCTGCACATGGCCCACATCCTTTCTTACCCTGAAAAGAGTTAAATGCTCTTTTTCCTCCAAAGAACTATTTTTTATTTTTCCTGACAAGGCCTTTTATGCAATTAGCTAGAGAAGCCATGGCCAAAAAAGAAAGAATAACACATGTAAAATCATGCCAGAGAACAGAGTAGGTAGTAACTTGTTGAGTCTGTTACCAGACAAAATGTTTAAATCAGTGGTGTGTTCTCATAAATCAACAGCCGTATTTCGCCTTAACTATAACCATCCCCGAGCAACGCGGAATAAAGAGGAAACACTTAAGAAGCAAGTGGTGACTCTCCTGAAACGAGGAGGGGAGGAAGCAGCAAATGAGACAAGCACAGTGTAGGGTCATCTCCAAGACAAGGAGTTTATATTTCATAGGTCAGAACTGAGGTGCCACAGCATTCGGGGCTCATCCAGCAGTGACTGCAAACCACACCGACTCATACCATGAGTCCATACCATGACCATCCTGGTCATGATTTGGAGATGTTAAAGAACCTTCCGAACCCAGTTAACACTTGGACATTTATGTGGGTTGTGTGCTAAAACAAAAATTGAGCCCAGAAGAGCCAGAACACAGTACTACACATTCGGAGACAAGAGGGTTTGAGTTGCAGACCATAAAAGATCATTCTTTTCCAATTACACTTGACAGAATTAAGTTAAACCTAAGGAATAGGTTTGGAAAGAGGGGGGGAGCAAGTAGCAGTGAACCAGAGAACAGAATGTAACTTGAGAAACAGCGCAAAAATCTCATCAGATCCTTTTGTTTCTTAGCTGGGAGGGGAAGATCGTCTCTTTTCACCCCTTCCATCTTTGTTCATCCCCTCACTCTTCCGGTTGAGCTGGTTTGATTCAGATTTAGGGCCCCCATTTATTCCAATTAGATGGCTTTTCTGTAAAGCTGTTTACCAAATCCAGGCTATGCCCCCGTTGACAGGATTTCACTGCTTTCCAAAAAAAAAAAAATAATGGATTTCTCACACATCGCAGTTTCTAAAGGTCTCTTCCTCAGCAGTGTCCTCTGCAGCACAGAAACATTTAGTAGTCCTGTTAAAGCAGTGGCTCTGACCCAAATATAAGGTATTTTGCCTACCTTGAACTCTGGCACTCATCAGTTTGCTTTGCAGCAATACACAACGGGGAACAGGAGGTCACCCCCAAGAACCACCCCTCAGCTCCTTGCCTGCAGACTAGGAAGCAGCAGTCTTTGGGGTCCTTAGCCTGTAAGGGCTTCCCTAGGCTGCTGCTGGAGTTTGTCTCACAAGAGGGAGGTTTCTTCCTAGCCCTACCTTTCCATCTCTCCTTATGTGCCTTTCCATCTTTCCCTGTTGGACTCTGTGCAGCCACCGAGTCCAGTCCTACCAAGCTGCCTTCCTTTTTACAAATTTCATTCCTCTGTTTAGGCAAACGGTTTTACTAGAACTGCATCCTCCTCCACATGAAATCAAATAGAATTTGCTTCTGCTTTTGCTTGTAGTCCTTAACACGTTGTCAGCACTCCCACTGAAGCAATCGTGTTGAAAATAAGAGTTGCTTCTTCCAGTTCTGGCATATGCACATTTTTATGAGATGCTGGAAAAGCACAATTGGATATTTTTTCCCTGCAAAATAATAAGTAACAGATTCATTGAGGTTTGACTTGCCTCAGAACCAGGTGTTTCTGACATGTACCATGTCTCTCAAATATATTACATGCTCCAACACTCTTCTTATCAAGAGCTTAAGCTTTTTACCTTCTCCCCATCAACATGCAACAAGACTTTTGGACTTTCCTGACTACTAGTTTAGTTTTTGTGTAGTGGTCCCTTTTTAGTGACATGCAGAGAGAGCATCAGGGTATGTGAACTTTGTGGGCAATCTGTCAGCTAGATACAGTGATGTATGTGCAAAGAAAGTGTCAAGCTACTATGAATATTGAAAGTAAATGCTGGGCAGATAGAGAAAATGTAGACCAAGTACCTTTTTCACACAACCAAGAGAGCAATTTAAATAACAAATACCAGTCTGAAATTCACACCCAGTGGCCTCTAATGAGCTAGACTTACAGTGAATATATTTGCAAGTCAACTTTTGGAGTCAACGAACAATGCAGGTGCAGGTACGATGCTCTTCTACACCCCAGTTAATTTTCAGGCTAGTTGCTGACTATGGGAACCTCTGCAGCACCACCTTCTGTAAGTCTTGGTTTACAGTGTGGTTGTGTCATTAGTGCCACCGAGGATTTCCACCATCAAGCTCGCCTCTACACTTCCAAGAAAGCAAAACAGCATGCTAGGCTTGAGTTTGGAGGAAGTTTTTACATCACCTGGGTTAATTTTCTTTTAGTATTATTGCCTTAGAACTGGCTCTAATCATGACTAATTCATCGTTTCTAGGAAGTTGCAAAAGGGAAGGGCAGTTTAAAATTATTTGAACAAACCTGAACTGCAAAGCAAGCTCAAAATCATTCTACATGTTTGGAAGATCCTCCTAATTCAAGACCTGTTCCCTATTCAACATGGGACGTGCCTCATGGAACCCTCTTGAGCCACAGATGGCGTGTATCATATCTGATGGAACAAAGATATAGGAATACCCTTGGTTGCTCGTGGAGCACGTGCTGGCTGCTCATTTTATCCTGATGTTTTGGCCTTATCAACAGCTATAAAACAAGCTTATACAAAATAGTTTAGGTCCAGTTCAATCCAAATTAGCATCTTATGACAAATGCACAAGACAATCCCTTGTAATGTCTCTGAGTAGAATGTTGTAAAAAGTGAATGAGGAATGAAAATTGAGATTCATTATATTTGAAATGGACTTTTGACCAGGAAGATCAATGACTACATTTCTCTGTGCAGATTTACAGGCCAAATGAGTCCCTGGTTTAACCTTTGAACTCAGAGGGTTTCATAAAGAGAGGAATTTGTCTATAAGGGTCACGCATATGGATGCTTTCCAGGCATTACAAGATTGAAGTTGTAGTCCTTTAAACCCAGAAGAGGAAAACCCACGTGAGGTTAGATAAGGAAATAGAATTAAGAGTACTGCCCCCTGACCATGGGACAGCCACTAATATGCTAAACAACAGTACACAGGAAAGGATGAAGTCCAGAGAGAAGAAAACCAAGATGCCCCTCAAGAATTAGCTTGACTGAAACATGTGGTAGCTGTCTGCTCTCAGAGTCACTGATGGCCATGGGAACATACATTCTGCATTGTCCTCAACCAAAGACCCGGTCCCAGGACCATTGACTGGTTCATAAATGGCTGACACTTTTCTTGTCCAAAAAGACTGGCCTTACCTTATCCTCACCTGAAGCTACTTTTCAACATAAGCACTTGCTGTAGCTGCTACAAATAGATGGGATGAGCCATGTCAGCCCAAACAGCTGCAGAAGAATCATGCAGAAAACACAGATTATGAACAAACTGGAACCCAATTCCAAATTTGATAGAATTTCTACAGCGCTCAGATATACACTCGTCATGCATATCCAAAGGGTAAATATTTCCATCTCCAAGAGCTGTAAGTGATTTAAAAGTGAAAAGCTAGTACAAATACCAAATGTAACACTAATAAATACTGAAAGCTGGCACTGATACCGCATTCGCTGGGCAATGGACTCCAAACTGATTCTTCACCCACAGTGCATATTGCCTTTCCTTCCTCCCAGCTGGCACGAGTAAAGTAGGAACAGCCTCAATATCAGATTTTGAGAAATTTGTTGCTGTAAGCCAGCAACCCTAACCCAAATGTAGCAGCATTTAAAACAAGATTGCATTTAACATAAAATTGAGCTATTTTCTGGCTGTGTGTAAAAAAATGAAATACGATCTATCATTAAATAAACTAGATGATGCAGGTTTCTGCGGCCAAAACCCCATTCTTACTAGATTTAAAAAAAAATTACACTAAAAATGTGTCGTGGTTTTGGCTGGGATAGAGTTGACTGGCTTACTGGCAGATGGTATAGTGCTATGTTTTGGTTTTAGGATGCAAAAAGTGTTGGTAAAACACTGATGGTTTTGGTTGTTGCTAAGCAGTCTTCTGCTCCTCACACCGCCCCACCAGCGAGTAGGCTGGGAGTGCATGAAAAGCTGGGACACAGCCGGGACAGAATCTTCATGGTTGGAAGGGATGGAAGGGACCTTTGAGATCAAGTCCAACAATACACACACACACACAAAAAAAACCCCAAAACCCAACAATCTCAGGCACTAGAGCATGCCCTGAAGAGCCACCTCTACACATTTCTTAAACACCTTCAGGGATGGTGACTCCACCACCTCCCTGGGCAGGCCCTTCCAGTGCTTGACCACCCTCTCAGGAAAGTAATTCTTCCTAATATCTAATCTAAACCTCCCCTGCCCCAACTCCAGACCATTTCCTCTGCTCCTGTCATGACTCCCTTGGGAGAAGAGGCCAACTCCCACCTCTCTCCAACCTCCTTTCAGGGAGTTGTAGAGGGCAATGAGGTCTCCCCTCAGCCTCCTCTTCTCCAAACTAAACATGCCCAGAACACGCTGGAACAGCTGACCCCGACTGACCAAAGGGATATTCCATGCCATATGACGTCATGCTCAGGATATTAATCTGGGGGAAGGAGGAGGAAGAGGGGGGACATTCAGAGTTATGGCATTTGTCTTCCCAAGTAACCATTAGGTGTGATGGAGCCCTGCTTTCCTGGAGACGGCTGACACCTGCCTGCCTATAGGAAGCAGAGAATCATAGAATCACAGAATGGTTAGAGTTGGAAGGGACCTTAAAGATCAGCAAGTTCCAACCCCCCTGCCCTGGGCAGGGACACCTCCCACCAGACCAGGTTGCTCAAAGCCCCATCCAGCCTGGCCTTGAACACCTCCAGGGATGGGGCAGCCACAACTTCCCAGGGCAACCTGTTCCAATAAATTCCTTGTTTTCCTTGGCTTGCGCGCGTGGCTTTTGCTCTACTTATTAAACTGTCTTTATCTCAACTCACAAATTTTTTGTCACTTTTACTTTTCCGATTCTCTCCTCCATCCCAACTTGGGGAGGGGAGGAGGGACAGGTGAGCAAGCAGCTGCATGGTTCTAACTGCTGGCTGGGGTTAAACCATGACACGGTGACATCCCTTTGTTCATGCAAACTGGTTTCTAGGAACGCAGTGACCAAAGTCTTGCCTCTGTTTGCATATAGAACTAGTAATTGTTGCACATGCAAGTCAGAGCTTACAATCAGACAAATGGTTTTTTTATTCTATTGTATTACATTAATGGTAACTGAGGATCCAAACGACACACGTGGTACTACAGAAACATAACTGATGCTCTGTTCCAAGGTTCTCAGCTTAAAATTGAGCCTACTGCTTAACAGTAGGCTAGGAAAATCCCTTAAGGTACCAGTTGTTTTAAAAAAAAAAAAAAAAGAAAGAAATTTTTATGAATCACATTGACCTTTCTGAGCTATTTTCTTATCAAGGGAAATTTCCTTCAGAGGGAAGGTTACCATTCTATTTGAAAGTAGCACAAGTATTTTTCTGCAGCATCAGAGTTTTATTTGCAACAGAAAATCTTCCTGATACTACCAAACAAAGAGAAAAATCTTACTGATATAATCCAAAAAGCTACAAAAGTGAAAGAAGTGAAAGAGTCTTACCATTATAAATGACCTTTGGACTGTATTTTTGTCATTTAATCTTTCTGAAAGGTCTGGAAGCACCCTGTGTTATCAATGCCATCCATGATACCTTACCACAAAGCCCTTAAATTTCCCCCTCCCCAGCTTCCATCGCCACCCAATTGTGCAACTACGTTGGAAAATTTTGAGGGTGGAGATGCTCAAAACAAAATACAACCTGGAATTTGTAGACCAGAAACTGATTTAAATAACTTTTGTTCTTTTTTTAAAATGCTGGATGTTGAGAGCAGAGAGTAGAGCTATAAAAATAAACGCTTTAAGCTAAGTCTCTTGGCTATGAAATGATGTCTTAAGAAATTACTGAAGATAACTTTCAATGTGTGATAGGCCACAGGACAAGAGCCAGGCTGGTAATTGTTTTAATAAATTTCTTGGACAAAAAGCCACAGTCATAGGAAGCAATCCAGCTCTCTGGTTTTTGTAGAAGAGGTGAAGGACGGTATGCTTCCCCACCATCTAACATCTTTGGCATCCAGGTGAACAATTATGGATTGTAATTCATTTTCTATCTTTTGTTTACAGGCACATCATAGGCAAGTTTCCTGACTATCCTACTAAAGAGGCAGGAGGCTCAATGGCTATGCTTTCTCAAAAAACTCCAGAGCAGGTACTGTCACTCCTCTAGTGAGAAAGGATAATGGGATTGGGGAAGGAATGGCCACAAAACATGTCAGTTTATTTAAGCTGCCATTTTTCATAACATCAGCCTCTAGAACTCCAGGAGCCTTATAGTTAAAGAGCTTTTTGCTACAAATGAAGGGATTGTTTTCTTCCAAGGTAAACCAGAAAATTCACATACCAAATTTGTTCCCTTTCAGGATGTGCATCCACTTAGTCGTGGCAGAAGGTGCTCAGGCACGCACGTTACAAATAGATAAATATCTGAGGGAGCCAAGAAGAAAGGGCTCAGCTACAAAGAGTTGCTCGCCTGTTGCAAAATCCATGTAGTTAGACTGGTGCTAGCTACTAGTAGAAATATATATTCCAACAATTTAAAGAACCTTGGTTTAAAACAGGTATCCAAAGCTACCCCAGAGGCTGAAATTGGTTCCAGTGTGTTTGTATTCAGTATCAGCACAGTCTAGCAGTAATTAGTTTAGTTTAAGCAGAGAAGAGTATCTTACACAGGCAGGCCTAAGCCTTGATTTACTGCCAAGCATCCATTAAGCAAGCTTGAACAAGGGGCACACTCGAGTGAAGGAAGCATCCTAGTTTATCTTATGTATTCTCGTACTGAACTCAGATGTTTTCCTGGTAAAATCTCTCTTCTGACCTCTCTTGCTAATAGAAACGGCTGATAATCTCTTCCCCTGATCACCTCCTCTACAACTCCCTGAAAGGAGGTTGGAGAGAGCTGGGGGTTGGCCTCTTCTCCCAAGGGAATCATGACAGGAGCAGAGGAGATGGTCTGAAGTTGGGACAGGGGAGGTTTACATTAGATATTAGGAAGATTGTTGGGTTGGATGTTTTGTTTTGTGTTTGGTTGTTGTTTTTGTTTGCTGGTTTGTTTGGGGGTTTTTTTTGTGTATGGTTGGACTCAATGATCTCAAAGGTCCCTTCCAACCACAAAGATTCTGTCATCTGGGTGTCACACACAGAAAGCAATTAAAGCCAGCTCAAGCAGTGAAGGCAGTGGTTGGCACTCAGAGCCCATTCCACTCCCCACAACGATCCTAGCAGGACCATGAGTCCGTGGAGGGAAGTTATAAACAGGAAGCCCTGCACACAGGAGCAGGATTTGTCCCCTGTGTGAACCACGCGTGGTGGCTACTGGTGGGCTAGGAAAGCTAAGCTGTCAAAGACTGACCTCTGTAGCCCTTAAAGCTTGCCCGTTGAGACAGGCTGTTGTGTTCATTAGCTGCCTGCAACAGCTGATCTACCACAGGTATGGTAAAGCAGTATTTTGAATTCTTCCTTCCTGGAGTCACAGGGACAAGGTTGGGGCGTGCTGGCAGCATGTGTGGTTTGAGGGGATATAAATACAGACTAGCCCAGCATATAAAGCACAATACCCTAACTATTAGTCTCATTGCTTACCAAAACAAGCCAGAAAAATGCTACAAACAGCTCTCTGTGCTTCACTAAAACAGAGCTCCGGGCACGCTCCTGGTTTTAGCCAAGTTCAGAGCACTCTAAGGTCAACCCCACCGGCCCCCGTGTCTAAGCCACACTGTTGTTCAGCCCCAGACAGAGTGAAGGAGACCCATTGGTTAAGTTTTCAGCTACTAAAGTAGAAACACATGCCGGAGTCAAGAAGGCTTTGTTGGCTGCTCTGAGCAGCAGGGGAGCCACCCAGCAAGTACGGGCTTATTGCAGGAGAAGGCTTCAGGGGACTTTGGGGCTAATTAGATCTGCTACCAACAAGGATAAACACAATTCAGAAAGAAAACATTACAAGAAATTAAACAGAGCAAAACTGGATATGGTAGTAGGTTCTGGAGAAATATATTCTTCCTGTCCTCCTCCCGTCTTTGAATTCCTACCTTCAGCTATTTTGCTGTCTTTCCTGGGCTTTCTCTTTGCATAAATAAAAAAAAAAAATAAAGGAAGCCAAAAGTATAGTAACTGAACGAAAAAAAATGCAACTATTTTCCCAGCAAATTTTCACTAGCAATTATCTGATTTCCTAAGATTTTCAGGCCCATTTTTTCCCTTCCCATTTTATCCAGCACAACCAAGAGCAGAATGTATTTCACGTAACCTTAACAGATACTCAGAATGCAGTTGGCAAAAGAAAGTTCAGTACGTTCATGATTTTATCTGAATGTCACACAAGTAAAGTATTTTTTGTTCTTCTGAGTCAGCTTGCATATTAAAAATCCCTAAGGCAACTGATTTTGTTCCACACTGGTCTACTGGGCAACATAGTAAATGAAATCCTGGCCCCATTGAAGTTAATGGGAGTTTTGTCCTTGACTTCAGGGGAGACAAGATTTCACCTCTTGTATATATTAGCTTCTGTGAATGGGTTGGTTACTCCCAAGTTAAACTCCATGAAAAATCAAGACCGAACTGTATTTAAAAAGTGAGCATTTTATAAGACTTAGGTAAAGACACTTTGGGGAAAATAAAATACAAATTAATCACTTCACGAACCATTGCTGCATTATTATATATTCTATATTTCTTTATCCTTTGACAACTCTGACCTTACTTGACTTTGTAATGGAGCTGGCCTTCTGCACAAACTGCTTCCGTGACTTTTTACAAATACCTTTCAAAAAGGTATGCCAGAGAAATCCCAGTGCAAAGTACTTGGTGGTATGTCAGAAAAATAGGTACTGTCTCTTTACTGGAAAGAAGCTTTTCTCTACTTTACATACCCTTCAAGAGAAATTTAAGATTCGGAGACGTCAATGTAATCTCCCTGCATCTGTTCCAGATGTCTATCCCTAATGGTTTTTTTTTTTGCTCTGAAGATAATCATCACATGTGACAATTTTTAGCTTTGCTCTTATACTGCTGCCAACAAAATTATGATCTCTTCCTGTAGTTCATTAAGACTCATCACCATGAAAATAAGCCAAGAGAGTTGCCATTTAGCAGACACGTCCCCCCTCTCTTCCAATATTAAGTCACTTGTTAGGAAAAAAAAAAGATGCTTACTTACCAACATTTTGGTGGGACATTCAATTGCTGTGTGGAGGACAAAGTCATTTCCACGTTACTGTAGTCTCAGTACCTGATCCAGCAGCATCTAGAGAAGGGGTGAGAAGAAGTTATGTGTTAGCTGCCGTGCAAACATATGCTCCTGATCCTTGCTTGGCACTCCGTACAATGCTATGCTGCTAATTAGTATTCATAATTACCAGCAGCTAAAGATCCCCGTGAATCCCAGCAATCTGTTTGATTGTAGATGGCAGTGCAAGAGATCCCCAATGGTTAGTTAATATTTAATTAATATCCCTGGCTGTTTCCCAGGTAGGGACAGTAAAATGCTAATTATGTGATCAAGTGCTTCAATATTCACACACACATCCAAATATCTTACTTTTAGCAAATAAATGCATCACATGTAGCTTTAAAGTGTCAGAGAAGGACTCAAGAAGCTCCAGAGTTGTACTTTTTTGTATTCAGCGTTTTGCAAACGTACTTTTATCCTGACAGCAAATACACCGTGTGTACTTTTCAGTAATAGAAGTAGATGCCTGCAGTTATGCTCACCTTTATTTCCTGTGTTCCACACTATTCTGGTTGCTTGTTTTAGAAGTTATCAGGCTGGATTTTCACAATCACTAAACCCACAGGGCCGTCGGCTGGAGCTGGGCATCTCAAAGCCTTAGAATGTTCTGGTGATTTCAAGTTAACCATGCAGGAGGACAGAAATGGTACTCAGTCTCTGTTAAGGTGCACGATGGGCAGATGGATTCTACCTCTGGATGATTCACTATAATGAAGCCATTCAGCAGGTAGACTCCTAGTCCAGCAGCTCTCCACGTGCCTATCACAGAATCACAGAAT